>CATOTO010000245.1:0-28624 GCA_951812925.1 Calliopum simillimum | reverse complement strand
GGAATCAGGCTTATTTTCTGCAACAAAGCGGCTGAAAATTAGCAAAACACCGCGCGTTCCTGAATTGCCAGGCACCAATGAAGGGTGTTTAAAGATAAAACGTTTAATCTCAGGGCCGATTTTAATTTTTTATGCATAGCGGTCCTTCCCCGCCGTCCTGTAGATAATAATTTGCTGCGGATGCAATCAGGTAAACCTACGGCATTACGTAAGCTATTAACCTCTGCCTGAAAATGGTGTCATCGCTGGGGAAGCAGAGAGAGTTCTTATCTGATTTTTTTTTGCAGCATCAGTGATTCGCCAGATGCCGGGAGGCATACCAAAATGTCGTGAGAAGGCGCGAGTGAACGTTTGCTGTGAGTCGTAGTTGAACTGATCAGCTACCTCTGCAATAGTGGCTTCAGTAAACCTTAAACTCAGCGAGGCCGCCTGCATTCTGGTGTTATTAATATATTTCCCGAGGCTGACTCCGCAATGCTTTGTGAACATTCTGTTAAGGTGCCATTTTGAATATCCACTTTTTTTAGCAACTTTATCCAGGCTTATTTTTTCATCCGCATGATCATCAATCCATTCTGTTAATGCATTAAAGAAGTTTTTATCTGTCATGCCATCCCCCTTTTGCGTTTTTGCAGTACCTTTTAAAGGTAACGCATTGCCGCACTAAATTTAATTATAAACTGATCGTTTACACGTTTCTTTTCTAAGATTTTTTTACTCTATTCTCGCCACTGATTTATCTCCTTTAGTAAAGAGTTCCCTCTCAGGACCCGACTATCCCTCAAAGTCATCAATGAACAATCAGGAAATGATGAAGAATCTGTCAACGTTGCACAAAAAGTGATCTCTGTTGAGGCGAACGTCTTAGGTGTTGGATTATCCGTCTTCTGTAGATGATTTACGGTGTATTACTCATGCAGCATCATGAAGGATTTCCTGTGCGGGTTCCGGCAGGGGTTTCAGTAGTGAGCCATTCGCGTAGCGCGTCTGCACCTGAAACCGCCAGGCGGGCATGCTTCCACAGCGGTCTGAACACCGGGACACCTGAAGCCAGCCGGTAATCGCGCATAATATCGGAATCAGGTAATTCACTGAGATGCCTGATATTTTCAGGATAGTCTAAAATTCTTTAAGTAGGCGTCAGCAACAAACCTCGCGGTAACGACGCGGTTTATCAGAAAGAGGACGAAAAATGAAATTCGGTGTAATTTTGAAGATACCGGCGTTGAAGAGGAACATGAGTTTGACACCAAACCCGTTGCCGGAGATTTAGTGTCGTTAACGCGCGATGGGATAGGTAAAGATTATATCGTGATCATTGAGCCGGATCCTGACCACACCCATGACGATGGGCCTGACGGACACCCGACAAAGGCCAGGGTCCGGCCAGCGTAGCCTCCGCTAAGATCTACTCCGCCGCCCAACAGGGCGGTTTTTATTGCCTGTTATCCGGAGGTGAATATGACTTTTTTCAGGCTGTTCAGGATGATATGCCGACGCGGATCATAACCCTTTGCAATCCAGAGCCGAAATTGCTGACGCCGTTTCCTTGCCTGTAACAGGGATATCGACGGATAATCCCCTGTAGTCAGCTGACGGGCTAAGCCTCCCAGCGATAACGTTAGAAAAATGTCACGCCGCCTCGAATGGAGAGCCTGACATTCAGTCCGGACGAGTTGAAGATAACCTCTGCTTTGTCGCGGTGCTTACCCAGCGCTTTCCTGAGCTTAGTGTCTGTCTGCAATGTGTACATCTTCTTTGCTTCTTTGCGTCTACGCAGAGGCGTACACAAAACACATAAATTAACGCTACTCAGAGTCAGCCATGATAAAGAAACATAAAGCATGTCCTCAGGATAACCCTCTGATATGAGTGATTTTTATAAAGAAATGTTGTCCGAACTCAAGCACAATAAAGTGAAAGCGTATGCCCTCCGATAATATCTACGCCGAAAAACGCCTGCCCAGCGCGTTTCGTCAGAGCTGGCACCATTTCTATGGCAACCCGATTTCGATGGTCGGGCTGTATGGCTTTGGCGCACTGCTGCTGCTCTGTCTGTTTGGCGGGCTGATAGCGCCATACGATATCGATCAGCAGTTCCTGGGTTATCAGTTGCTGCCGCCGTCCTGGTCACACTACGGCGATGTCTCCTTCTTTCTCGGCACTGACGATCTGGGTCGGGATGTGCTGAGCCGCCTGCTGAGCGGTGCGGGCCCGACGGTGGGTTCGGCGATTCTGGTGACGCTGTTCGCCACGCTCGGTGCGCTGGTGCTGGGCGTACTGGCGGGCATGACGCATGGCATACGCTCGGCGGTGATGAACCACGTGCTGGACACCCTGCTCTCTATTCCGTCGCTGTTACTGGCGATTATCGTGGTGGCGTTTCTCGGACCGCGACTCGAGCATGCATTGCTGGCCGTCTGGCTGGCGCTGATTCCACGTCTGGTGCGCGAGATTTACAGTGCCGTGCATGATGAGCTGGAAAAAGAGTATGTGGTGGCGGCACGTCTGGACGGTGCCAGAGGCCGCAACATCCTGCGCTACGCCATTTTACCTAACATTTTACCGTTACTGATCACCGAAATTACCCGCGCGCTGTCGATGGCGATTCTGGATATTGCCGCACTCGGATTTCTCGACCTGGGCGCACAACTGCCTTCGCCCGAATGGGGAGCGATGCTGGGTGATTCGCTGGAACTGATCTACGTCGCCCCCTGGACCGTTATGCTGCCGGGTGTGGCACTGATGGTCAGCGTATTAATTGTTAACCTGCTCGGTGACGGCATCCGTCGCGCCGTCGAAGCGGGAGTGGAATAAATGCCGTTACTCGATATCCGTAATCTGACAATTGAATTTATGACCGCTGACGGGCCGGTCAAAGCGGTCGATCGCGTCAATCTGACGCTGGGCGAAGGTGAAATCCGTGGCCTGGTCGGTGAGTCCGGCTCCGGTAAGAGTCTGGTTGCCAAGGCGATCTGCGGCGTAACTAACGATAACTGGCGTGTCACCGCCGATCGCATGGTGTTTGATGATGTTGACCTGCTGCGCCTGTCGTCGCGCGAGCGCCGCCGCATTATCGGGCATAATGTCTCGATGATTTTTCAGGAGCCGCAATCCTGCCTGGATCCCTCCGAAAGCATCGGTCGTCAGCTGATGCAGGTGATCCCGAGCTGGACGTATAAAGGTCCGTGGCTGAAACGCTTCTGGTTCTGGCGCAAAACCCGCGCCATCGAACTGCTGCATCGCGTCGGCATTAAAGATCACAAAGATATAATGCGCAGCTTCCCCTATGAGCTGACCGAAGGCGAATGCCAGAAAGTGATGATCGCGATTGCGCTGGCTAATCAGCCGCGTCTGCTGATTGCCGATGAGCCGACGAATGCCATGGAACCCACTACGCAGGCGCAGATTTTCCGCCTGCTGAGCCGTCTGAACCAGAACAACAACACCACCATTCTGCTGATCAGTCATGACCTGCGCACCATGAGCCAGTGGGCGGACCGTATCAACGTGATGTACTGTGGTCAGACGGTAGAAACCGCCCAGAGCGAAGATTTAATGAGTACGCCGCACCATCCTTATACTCAGGCGCTGATTCGGGCGATGCCCGATTTTGGACGATCCCTGCCGCACAAAAGCCGTCTCAATACCCTGTCAGGGGCGATCCCGTCGCTGGAGAGCCTGCCGATTGGCTGTCGTCTGGGGCCACGTTGCCCTTATGCGCAGCGCAAATGTATTGAAACGCCACGGCTCACCGGCAGCAAAACGCATCTTTATGCCTGTCATTTTCCCGCTGAATATGGAGGGCCAGTAGCATGGAGACCCTGCTGGAAGTGCGCAACCTGAGTAAAACCTTTCGCTATCGCACGGGCCTGTTCCGCCGTCAGCACGTTGAGGCGGTGAAGTCAGTCAGTTTTACCCTACGCGAGAGGCAGACGCTGGCGATAATCGGCGAAAATGGCTCCGGCAAGTCCACGCTGGCGAAGATGCTCAGCGGTATGGTCGCCCCTACCGAAGGTGAGATTCTGATAGACGATCATCCGCTGACCTTTGGCGATTATGGCTATCGCAGTCAGCGCATCCGCATGATTTTCCAGGATCCCTCAACCTCCCTGAATCCGCGTCAGCGTATCAGCCAGATTCTGGAGTTCCCGCTGCGGCTTAATACCGATCTCAGCGCGGAGGATCGAGAGAAACGCATTATCGCCACCCTGCGTCAGGTGGGATTACTGCGCGATCACGCCGGCTATTATCCGCACATGCTGGCACCCGGTCAGAAGCAGCGTCTGGGGCTGGCCCGCGCGTTGATTTTGCAACCCAAAGTGATTGTGGCTGATGAAGCGCTGGCCTCGCTGGATATGACGATGCGTTCCCAGCTGGTGAATCTGATGCTGGAACTGCAGGAGAAGCATGGGATCGCTTACATTTATGTTACCCAGCATCTGGGAATGATGAAGCACATCAGCGATAAGGTGCTGGTGATGCATCAGGGCGAAGTGGTCGAGCGCGGCGGCACCGCTGATGTACTGGCCTCCCCGCTACACGATCTGACCCGACGACTGATCAGCAGCCACTTTGGCGAAGCATTGAGTGCCGAAGCCTGGCGGCGAGAGCGTTGATTTTTGCTGCATATCGCGGAAATTGCGGGCCGATTTACCTGATTTATGAGAGACGTGCTAGAATCCGCACGTCGATTAACGTCGGTCGCTTACTTTTTAACCATGCGGCCGCCAACTACAATGACCATAAGGATTACAGCTATGGGTTTTCTTTCCGGTAAGCGCATTCTGATTACTGGCGTTGCCAGTAAACTTTCCATCGCCTACGGTATTGCACAGGCGATGCACAAACAGGGCGCAGAACTGGCTTTCACCTACCAGAACGACAAATTAAAAGGTCGTGTGGAAGAGTTTGCCAAAGATTTGGGTTCAGACATCGTGCTGCCATGTGACGTAGCCGAAGATGAGAGCATCAAATCTCTGTTCACTGAACTGGCAAAAACCTGGCCGAAATTTGACGGTTTCGTTCACTCTATCGGTTTCGCCCCTGGCGAGCAGCTGGTTGGCGACTACGTGAACGCCGTTACCCGCGAAGGCTTTAAAATCGCGCATGACATCAGTGCTTACAGCTTCGTCGCGATGGCCAAAGAGTGCCGCGAGATGCTGAATCCACACTCTGCGCTGCTGACCCTCTCTTACCTGGGTGCTGAGCGCGCGATCCCGAACTACAACGTGATGGGTCTGGCGAAAGCGTCGCTGGAAGCCAACGTGCGCTACATGGCAAACGCCATGGGCCCGGAAGGCGTGCGTGTTAACGCCGTTTCTGCCGGTCCAATCCGCACCCTGGCAGCATCAGGCATCAAAGATTTCCGTAAGATGCTGGCACACTGCGAAGCGGTCACCCCGATTCGCCGTACCGTTACCATCGAAGATGTCGGCAACTCAGCAGCATTCCTCTGCTCTGACCTGGCTGGCGGCATCACCGGTGAAGTGGTACACGTTGATGGCGGCTTCAGCATCGCCGCAATGAACGAACTGGAACTGAAATAAGTTCTGCAAGGGCGAGCCTGGCTCGCCCTTCTCTTTGCTCCCGCCTCGCCCTTCCTGCCTGATTTCGCTGCCGTTATACCGTAACGCTATTAATTATCACCGATCAATCTTTTGCCCCGGACTGGCCATCAGCGACGATAAGCCTGCCCTTCGGTTTATGCACATTTTCAGATTCTGCCGCCTGCATACCGAACCCGAATTTGCAAAAGGATTGATCATGGAACAACGCCGCTATCCGGGCCATAACCACTGGTTTTACGAGAGCCAGACCAGTCCACGTACCTCACAGGCCGCACCGCTGGTGCCCGAGGCCGCCCATATTGATGACCGTTTTTTGCTGGGATGTTACGCCGATGACAACGTGGTGCAGTCACTGCTGCGCACCAATCAGCTCGCCCTGCTGGCGGCGCGCGATCTGGCACAGCTGCTGTTCCCCGACCGTGTCGTCACCACGCTTACGCACACCTTAACGCTTTACGATCGCCTCAGCACGGCGCTGACGGTGGCGCAGGTGGCGGGTGTACAGCGGCTGTGTAATCACTACTCTGCCCGCCTCAATCCGTTGCCCGGGCCCGACTCCTCACGTGAAAGTAATAATCGCCTCACCCAGATTACGCAGTATGCACGCCAGCTGGCGATGCAGCCTGAGCTGATCAGCGCCAGCGCAATCACTGCCCTGGATGCAGTCGGCCTGACAGAGCCCGATATTGTGACGCTGAATCAGGTGATCGGCTTTGTCAGTTATCAGGCGCGGGTGGTCGCCGGTTTACAGGCGCTGCAGGCCCAGCCGGTACGCTGGCTGCCCGGCAGCACTGCACCACCGGATGCTGAGGCCGCAGGTTTTGATCAGCCTGCCCGCTGGCAGCCCGTGCTGAAACCGCTGGAGTTGCGGTATGCCAGTGCTGAGCAGCTCGCTGCCATTACCCGCTGTCAATCGCTGCCGGGAATGCAGGACGCGGTATGGCTGCTGGCACACGATCCCTCAGTGCTCTATGGCTGGGCGCAACTGCGTCAGCATCTCACTCAGGACAATACTCTGGCAGAAGCGACGGCCGCCCGTATTCTGGGCAGTCGCTGGGCGTTCCGGCTGCTGGCCGGAAATGAGATCTTAATTGAGGGCGTGGATGACGCGGCGGCAAAAGAGGAAGAGCAGCAGATTATTGCGCTGGCGGCGCAGCTGACCCGTTCGCCAGAGCGTTTCAGCGCGGCCCCATCTGCAGCCGCTAATGGAGGCGGGCTGGGAAGCTGATGCGCTGTTCGCGCTGATACAGAGTGTCGCCATAGGCAACTGGAACAGCCGCCTGTTTTATGCGCTGGGCGAGGCGCAGTAACTGGAATTACACCGGCAGCAGGCCCCGTGCTTGATCGAAAAAGTGCTGCGCCAGCGGTGTGGCTCGGCCCGGTTCGGCAATTACCAGCGCCGCCTGGCGCGCCATCGGCGGCAGCGTGATGGCGCGCTGCTGCAGCCCCTGGAGTGAAGCGGACAGCAGATGACCGACCGGCGACACCAGCAGCCCCAGGCCGACCTGCGCGCACTGCATCAGCTGCATGACAGAGGCGCTCTCGACGATCACCCGGGGTACCAGCGCCGCCTCGCGAAAAGCCATATCAAGATAACGCCGGAAATAACGCGTCGGCTCCGCCAGGCAGAGCGGCTGTTGTGCCACTTCACCAAGCGTCAGCGCGGTTTCCCCCACCAGCTCAGGAAAATGGTCGGGATGGAATATGGCTTCAACGCCCCGATCTGCCAGCATCTCGGTCTGAAAATGGAGTTCACGCAGGGTTGCCATCTCGAAAAAACCGATCCCGACATCCACGGTGTGGCTGTTGAGTGCTTCCAGCAACTGGTCAGCACTCAGTACCGCAATGCGATAGTCGAGCTGAGGATAACGCGCCTGCACCGCTTTCAGCAGCAGCGGCAGTGCCATGCTGCACTGCGGCACCACGCCAACCCGCAGCGTACCGTTCACCCCATGCTTCAGCGATTCCACTTCCAGCTTCAGCCCCTGATAGACCGAAACAATTTCCCGCGCCCACGCCAGCACACGGTCGCCCTCTGGCGTAAATCCGGCAAAGTTATTGCTGCGGTTAATCAGCGGCAGGCCCAGCTCGCGCTCAAGATTTTTCAAACGCATAGAGAGGGTTGGCTGCGTAACAAAACTGGCTTCCGCGGCCCGCCCGAAATGGCGTTCACGTTCCAGGTTACACAAGTAAATGAGTTGTTTAATGTCGATGTTAATTATCCATCAGCAGGTTGAAGGCTGTTCGCATTACTGTCTCGTTCGCAGGATCAACCAGAGTATAAGGCTGAATGTTACCCCGCGCAGGTTCTGATGTTTTAACCACACGGTTCATTTGCGCAGGCGGAGCGATGAAATCAGGACTCCGCGCCGTCCTGAATTAAGCATCAGTGAGGTTTGCGCACTTAAATCATCGCGCCCTGTTGTTTTGCTGGCTTAGTAAAGATGGCATTCAGCGCCAGACAGATTAACCCGAACCCCACTGGCAGCAGGAAATCGTAGCTAAGCAGTCGGTAAAGCCCGATTCCGGCTATCCCTCCTGCAAGGAAAGAAAGCAGGGTCAGACAGTGCAGTCGCAGCCGGCTCAGATAGAGCGGCGCCTCTTTCGGTGACGCTGTGCGCCGCAGCACCTCAAACAGCATTGCCAGCTCAATCCCGATATCGGTCGCCGTGCCGGAGATATGGGTAGTGCGAACGCGGGCATTGGAGATCCGCGTCACCACCGCATTCTGCAGCCCCATTAAAAAGCTCAGGCTCATGATTAACACCACACCGGGCGACTGCGGCGGAAAGTGATTTTCAATCACCCCCAGTGCAATCAGCGCGCTGCCCTCAATCAGGATGACAAAGGCATAGATGGTGCGGATATTTCTGCGGTGCCCGGCATTAATGATCAGCGTTGAAAACATGGAACCCGCAATAAACAGAAGCACGATCGACAGAAAAAACAGGCCAGGCCCCAGATTCGCTTTTGCCAGGTGATCGGACAGCAGCGAGACATTCCCGGTCATGTTGGCTGAAAAAAAACCGACGATCTCAAAGGCTGCGGTATTCAGTGCGCCTGCGGCAGCGGCAAGCGTACAGGCCAGTCGGGTATCCGCGCTGTTGCTGCGGGCACTTTCCGTGCTGATTAGCATGACCACCCCATATTTACTGGAAAGCCTTATAATCCGCTGATTAGCCCTGCGCCACAAGGCACTGAATCAAACTCTCCCTTTTCTGCCGGGCATTACTCAGCATCGGGGCTCCGGACTCCGCGCTGCATAAACTCAGCGCGGAGCCCCCTGATTAACGGTTTGCCAGACGGAAGGTGGAGACCGACTGCGTCAGATACTGCACCTGCTCTTCCAGCGAGGCAGATGCCGCGGCAGACTCCTGCACCAGCGCCGAGTTCTGCTGTGTGACGCTGTCCATCTCGGTAACCGCCTGCTCAATCTGACCGATACCGCGACTCTGTTCATCAGAAGCGGTTGAGATGTGCTCCATCAGCAGATTCACGCGGCTGACAGAGGAGATAATGGCGCTCATCGCCTCACCGGTCCGGCTGACCTGATCGGAACCGGCGTGGATGATCGAAACAGATTCCGCAATCAGCCCCTCAATCTCTTTGGCTGCGGTAGCGCTGCGCTGGGCCAGATTACGGACTTCCCCTGCCACCACCGCAAAACCGCGACCCTGTTCACCCGCCCTGGCGGCTTCGACTGCCGCGTTCAGCGCCAGAATATTAGTCTGGAAGGCGATGCTGTCGATCACGGTGGTGATCTCCTCGATCTTCTTCGAGCTGGCATTAATCAGCGCCATCGATGTAACCACTTCCTGCGAGACCTTTTCGCCGCTTTCCGCGTTTTTCACCGCTTCACTGGTCAGGCGGCAGGCTTCAAAGACGTTTTCAGTGTTCTGTTTCACCGTTGCGCCCAGCTGCTCCATGCTGGCAGCGGTTTCCGTCAGCGCGGCAGCCTGCTGTTCGGTTCGCGAGGCGAGATCGATGTTGCCCGCCGCAATCTCCTGAGAGGCGGTGGAGACTGAGCGGGTTGAATCGCGCACCTGGAGAATAATGGCGGTCAGCGCGCTGCGCATCTGCTCCAGCGAGCCCATCAGCAACTGAATTTCACTGCGCGAACCGGCTTTGACCGGCACCGTGGTATCCAGGACGCCCGCCGCAATCAGCTTGCAGTGTTCCTGCGCATCATTGATCGGCGAAAGCACATAGCGCTTCATGAAGATGTAAATGGCGACGATGATGGCGAAAAACAGCACCCCAAACAGCCCCAGCAGGGTAATGCCGGAGGTGAAGTGACTCTGTGCATCGCTGTTAAGTTTTTTGGCATAGGTTTCATGCTGGGCCAGCACCCGGTCCAGAATGATTTCATACTGACGGTCAAGGCGAACCACGGTGGCGATCTGATTTTTAAAGCGCACCTGATCGTGCGCCTCTGCCGCCTCAATCAACGGCTGTAAACCCTGCTGACGATAGGCCTGATAAGCCTGGCTATAAGCGTCGGCTTCCGCCTCTTCGCCCGGCAGACGCGGCGCGTTCATATAGGCCTGAAATGCAGCATCCGCTTTGCCGGCCACGGTCCGAACGCTGTCCAGCGTGGCGGGATTGTTTGCGTCACTGCCCTCAATCTCCTTCATGTACTCCATCAGACGCACCCGCAGCGTGCGGCTGTGGTTGATGGGGTCAATCACCGAGAGCACCACACGGATCTCTTTGTTAACCGCATTCAGCGAGTGATTGCTCTGGATCAGCAGCCAGGTGCTGATTGCCACGCTGGTAAGAAAAAGCGCCAGCAGGAAGGAGAAGATAATCAGGGAGGATTTTTTTAACGACATCGCGGTGTTCCGAAAAGTAAGAGGATTAGTCGCTATATCGGCAGAAAGGTACGGCCCATTAGGGCTGGGCTTTTTTTAGTTACAATAAGCGGGACGGCAGCGGGCGGAGCGCCTCCGGGAACAGGGGCTAACCGCCCACGGGCGTCGGGCGGTTAGCGTCGTCACTAAAAGTGAAACAGGCTGCCGTTAAGCGACGCCCAGCGCCATTTTTACCTCGTTGGCGATCTTCTCGACCTGCGGGCCGTAGATCACCTGAATGTCGTGCTCGCTGACGCGATTGACTCCGTTGGCACCGGTGCTCATCAGCGTCTGATCGACCACCTGATTCATCTCTTTGACCCGTACGCGCAGCCGGGTAAAGCAGCAATCGACATCCTCGATATTGGCCTGCCCGCCCAGCCCGCTGATAATTACCTGAGTCCGTTCATCCGCGGCGACCTGTTGCGGTTTCTCATCCTCCGATTCACGGCCCGGCGTTTCAACATTCATCCGGGTAATCACCAGCCGGAAAGCGTAGTAGTAGATTGGCGCATAGATCACACCCAGCGCCAGCGTCCACCACCAGTGGGTTTTTGCCCCGCCCAGCATGCCGAACACCACCAGGTCGATAACACCGCCCTGCACGTTGCCAATCATCAGATGCAGCATCGACATCAGCATAAACGACAGGCCGGTCAGGAAAGCGTGCAGCAGATAGAGCACCGGCGAGACAAAGATAAAGCAGAACTCCAGCGGTTCGGTGATGCCGGTGGTGAAGGAGGTCAGCGCCCCCGCCATGACCAGTGCTTTCACCCGCTGTTTATGCTCGGGTCGGGCGGTGTGATAGATCGCCAGCGCCGCGGCGGGCAGGCCGAACATCATCACCGGAATCTTGCCCTGCGCCAGAAACTGCGTGGCGGTGCGCAGCGTCTCATCGGGGATCGATCCCGGATGAGTCAGTGACGCGTTGAAGATGTTCAGTGCGCCAACCACGGTCTGGCCATCGACCACCGCCATGCCGCCAATAGGCGTGAAACGCACGGTTTCGTTAAGGATGTGATGCAGGCCGGTGGGGATCAGGATGCGCTCAAAGGCCCCCAGCAGAAAAGCGCCATACTGCCCGCTTTTGCCAATCATCTGTCCAATCCAGGCGATACCGTCGCCAATGGTCGGCCAGATCAGCGCCAGCAAGACCCCAATCAGTGGCAGACAGACCACGGTCACAATCGGCACAAAACGCCGTCCGCCAAAGAAGCTGATCGCGGTAGGCAGTTGCTGGGTATAAAAGCGATTGTGCAGCGCTACCGTTACCAGTCCGGCAATCACCCCGCCCAGTACGCTCATGTTGTAGGTAAAGACGCCCAGCATGTTGATATATTCCGCCGAGGTCATCATGGCGGTGGTCTGATCCATGCCCGCCTGCTGCAGGGCTGCAGGTGTGGTAGTGGTGGCGGTGATCCCTTTGGCCGCCAGCGTCGCGCTGATACCGACGTTCATCACGATATAGCCAATCACCGCAGCAAAGGCGGCGGTAGGTTTTTCCGCTTTCGCCAGTCCGATGGCACTCGCTACCGCAAAGAAGACCGGCAGATTAGCGAATAGCGCTCCGGCAACCTTGCGAATAAAGCCGATAATTAACTGCGGCACCTGCATCTGCGCAAAGGCATCGCCGGTGACCGCCGGGTTCTGCATGGCCGCCGCCAGCCCAAGGAAGATACCTGCGGCAGCGATGACCGAGATTGGCATCATCAACGCTTTGCCAAATGCATGAATCTGGCTGGTCAGCTGTTTCATGGAGTCGTGCCCTCTCTGATTGTGAACAGCAAGTATTAGCCTGTTGTCGGGAGAACTCCCGTTATCAGCAGGTTAAAGGCGGGTAAAATCTGACCAGCATCACATTTCTGGCTTATGCACGATAAACGCCAGCTATCGCACCATTAAGTCAATCAATTAGACAAGGTATGAGGATAGCTGCAGACTTCCTTTCACCATCAGGATATAACCTGATAACAAACACCAAACAATAATTCCTACTATAAAAAGCCTGCACTCAATATGAAATTTAAACGCCAAATCAAACCCTATCGCGCGGCAGCGGGCGGCTGGGGTTCACTGGAAGCCACCACGCGTTTCGTTCTTGACAGCAAAGCGGCCCTGAAAAATATGCGCAACCTGATGCGCATGAACAAAGCACGCGGTTTTGACTGTCCAGGCTGCGCCTGGGGTGATGACAATAAAAGTACCTTCAGCTTCTGCGAGAATGGCGCCAAAGCGGTGACCTGGGAAGCGACACGCCGGATGGTCGACACCGACTTTTTCGCCAAACACAGCGTAACCACGCTCTATACCCAGAGTGACTACTTCCTGGAGTATCAGGGACGTCTGACCCATCCGCTGCGCTACAACGCGGAAACCGACCACTACGAGCCCATCAGCTGGGATGATGCGTTTGCGCTGATCGCGCAGCACATCAAGGCGATGGATCATCCGGATCAGATGGAGCTTTACACCTCCGGTCGCGCCAGCAATGAAGCCTCCTGGCTCTATCAGCTGTTTGGTCGCCTGATGGGGACCAATAACTTCCCTGACTGCTCCAATATGTGCCACGAAGCCAGCGGCACCGGCCTGAAGCGCAGCATTGGCGTCGGTAAAGGCACCATTCGTCTGGATGATTTCGACCACGCAGATGCCATTTTTGTCTTCGGTCAGAATCCCGGCACTAACCATCCGCGTATGCTGCACAGCCTGCGTCACGCTGCCGATCACGGTGCGAAAATCGTCACCTTTAATACCCTGCGTGAACGCGGTCTGGAACGTTTTGCCGATCCGCAGAAACCGCTGGAAGTGGTGACTTCGAAAGCGGGCAACATCAGCTCCTCCTATTACCAGCCGAACCTGGGCGGTGATATGGCGGCGGTGCGCGGCATGGTGAAATCCCTGCTGGAAACCCACCGCGCGCGTCTGGCGGCTGGCGAAAGCGGCCTGTTCGATCAGACCTTTATCAATGCTAAAACCAACGGCATTGAGGCGTATCTCGACGCCGTGGATAACACCAGCTGGATGCAGATTGTGGCGCAGTCGGGCCTGACGCAGGCGCAGATCCGTGAAGCCGCGGCGATCTACCAGAGCGCTGACCGGGTGATCTGTACCTGGGCGATGGGTATCACCCAGCACAAACACTCTGTCGACACGGTGCGCGAGATCACCAACCTGCAGTTGCTGTTTGGCCAGCTGGGTAAAAAAGGCGCAGGCCTCTGCCCGGTTCGTGGTCACAGTAATGTGCAGGGCAACCGCACCATGGGCATCGATGAGAAACCGGCGAAAGCCTTCCTGGATGCGCTGGGGAATCATTTCAATTTCGAGCCCCCGCGTGCGGCAGGCCACAACACCGTGGAAGCGCTGAACGCCATGCTGCGTGATGAAGTGAAAGTGCTGATCGCGCTGGGTGGCAACCTTGCGGCGGCCGCACCCGACTCACCGCGCACCGAAGAGGCGATGTCACGCTGTGGTCTGACCGTGCATATCAGCACCAAACTGAACCGCAGCCATCTGGTGCCGGGTCACGATGGGCTGATTCTGCCGACGCTGGGCCGCACCGAGCGCGACCTGCAGGCCACCGGCAATCAGTTTATTACCGTGGAAGACTCTTTCAGCATGGTGCACGCCTCTGAAGGGATCGGTATTCCGCTGGCGGAAACGCAGCGTTCTGAGACCTGGATTGTTGCCGGTATCGCCGAGGCGGTGCTGGGTGATGAAAAAGTGAAATGGCGCGAGCTGGCGGGTGATTATAACCTGATCCGTGAGCACATCGCCGCGACGATCCCGGGCTTTGCCGACTTTAACGCCAAATGCGATATCCCGGGCGGTTTCTATCTGGGCAACGCAGCAGCCGAGTTGCGCTTCAATACCCCGAGCCAGAAAGCGGAATTTAACGCCTCAGCGCTGCCGACCTCACTGTTCCCGAATCTTGATCAGGACGTGCCTTTTACCCTGCAGACACTGCGTTCGCACGACCAGTACAACACTACCATTTACGGCCTCGATGACCGTTACCGTGGCGTGTTTGGTCAGCGTGAAGTGGTGTTCATCAACCCGGACGATATGGCAGACCTGGGCTTTACCGAAGGCCAGAATGTCGATATCGAAACGCTGTGGAATGATGGCATTACCCGTCGCGTCAGCGGATTCAAACTGGTTCCCTACAATATTCCGCGCGGTAACCTGGCGGCCTATTATCCGGAAACCAACCCGCTGGTGCCGCTGAACAGCTTTGGTGATGACAGTGGTACACCGACCTCTAAATCGGTGCCGGTGAAGCTGGAACTCTCTGAGGCACTGGCCGATCAGCGCATCGCCTGACAGCCCTTTCACTCCCCCCTAAAAAGCCGGCTCGTCCGGCTTTTTGCCTTGCCGCGCGACGTCGATTCGCGTAAAACTGTCAGCCGCAATCAGCCAACGAAACGTAAAAATTATGTTCCAGGATAACCCGCTGCTCGCGCAGCTGAAAGAGAAGCTCCATTCGCAAACGCCTCGTGCTGAAGGCGTCGTAAAAGGCACTGAAAAAGGCTTCGGCTTTCTGGAAGTCGATGCGCAAAAAAGTTACTTCATTCCGCCACCGCAGATGAAGAAAGTGATGCACGGCGATCGCATCACCGCCGTGATCCACAGCGATAAAGATCGCGAAAGCGCTGAGCCGGAAACCCTGGTTGAGCCGTTCCTGAGCCGCTTTGTTGGCCGGGTACAGAAGAAAGACGATCGCCTGTCGATTGTGCCGGATCATCCCCTGCTGAAGGATGCGATCCAGTGTCGCCCTGCGCGCGATGTCAGCCATGAGTTTGAAAATGGTGACTGGGCCGTGGCGGAGATGCGTCGCCATCCGCTGAAAGGCGATCGCGGCTTTTATGCCGAACTCACCGATTTTATTGTCAAAGCTGATGACCATCTGGCGCCGTGGTGGGTGACGCTGTCGCGTCATAACCTTGAGCGTGAAGCGCCCGATGTCAGTTTTGGCGAGATGCTGGATGAAAATCTAACGCGTGAAGATCTGACCGCGCTGGATTTCGTTACCATCGACAGCGCCAGCACCCAGGATATGGATGATGCGCTCTTTGCGGAAGCCCTGGACGATGGCGCCCTGCGTCTGACCATCGCTATCGCCGACCCTACCGCCTATGTGCCGGAAGGCAGTCAGCTCGATAAGCTGGCGGCGCAGCGTGCGTTTACTAACTACCTGCCGGGCTTTAACATCCCGATGCTGCCGCGCGAACTCTCTGATGATGTCTGCTCGCTGCGTCCGAATGTGCGCCGTCCGGCCCTGGCCTGCCGCGTTACCGTGGCAGCCGATGGCAGTTTAGGTGATGACGTTGAGTTCTTTGCCGCCTGGATCGAATCCAAAGCCAAGCTGGCGTATGACGACGTCTCTGACTGGCTGGAAAACAGCGGCTCATGGCAGCCGGAATGTGAGGCGATTGCTGAACAGATTCGCCTGCTGCATCGCCTCTGCCTGGCGCGCAGCGAGTGGCGTCAGACTCACGCGCTGGTGTTTAAAGATCGCCCGGATTACCGCTTCCTGCTGGGTGAAAAAGGTGAAGTGCTGGAGATTGTGGCTGAACCGCGCCGCATCGCTAACCGCATTGTCGAAGAGTCTATGATTCTGGCCAACGTCTGCGCGGCGAAAGTGCTGCGTGATCGTCTCGGTTTTGGTATCTACAACGTCCATGCCGGTTTCGATGCCACCAATGCTGAACAGGCCGCGGCCGTGCTGGCCAACCATGGTATTACCGTGGATGCGCAGGCGATCACCACGCTGGAAGGTTTCCGCGTGCTGCGTCGTGAGCTTGATGCCCAGCCGACCCAGTTCCTCGACAGCCGGATCCGTCGCTTCCAGACCTTCGCTGAGATCAGCACCGAGCCTGGCCCGCACTTTGGCCTGGGACTTGAGGCTTACGCCACATGGACCTCACCGATTCGTAAGTTCGGCGACATGGTCAAC
Source organism: Calliopum simillimum (assembly GCA_951812925.1). NCBI lineage: Eukaryota > Metazoa > Arthropoda > Insecta > Diptera > Lauxaniidae > Calliopum > Calliopum simillimum. The sequence goes on along the minus strand of CATOTO010000245.1, from coordinate 12,251 downwards.
CATCGTCTGCTGAAAGCGATTATTCGCGGTGAGCAGATCGCTCGTCCGGATGATGCGCTGACGGTGACGATGAGTGAGCGCCGCCGCCTGAACCGCATGGCGGAACGTGATGTTGGCGACTGGCTCTACGCCCGTTATCTGGCGCCGTTTGCAGCAACCGACCGTCGCTTCAGCGCCGAGATTATCGATGTGTCACGTGGTGGCATGCGTGTTCGCCTGCTGGAGTTTGGCGCGGTCGCCTTTATCCCGGCTCCGTTCATTCACGCGGTGCGTGATGAGCTGGTCTGCAGCCAGGAAAATGGCAGCGTTCAGATCAAAGGCGAAGTGGTTTACCGTGTGACCGATGTGATTGATGTCACCATCGCCGAAGTCCGCATGGAAACCCGCAGCGTCGTGGCGCGTCCCGCCGTCTGAGTAGTGACGCACTGAGCAGTCAATCGGGCGGGATAACTCCGGTTATCCCGTCTGTTTCCACCCCGCCCGCATTGCAAAAAAGTTAAATTTGTACCCCGCTTCACACTTCTCCACTGATTAACTTTCACTTACATTCCATTACATTAAGTTTGACTCGTTGTTTTCGATCGCTTTCCTCTCGGTCCTCACAAGGAGTTAGTCATGAAAAACGTCAAAACCAGTGCGATCTGGTTAGTGGTGGCGTTAATCGGCGCGGGCGCTTTCGCCATGCTGGCCCTCAGCCGCGGCGAACACGTCAACGCAGTCTGGCTGGTGATAGCCGCTGTCGCCTGTTACAGCATCGCTTATCGCTTCTACAGCCTGTTTATCGCCCGCAATATTTTCGAACTGGACGACCGCCGGATGACGCCTGCCGAGCGGCTGAGCGACGGGCTCGATTATGTCCCGACCAATAAATGGGTGCTGTTTGGTCACCACTTTGCGGCTATTGCCGGTGCCGGCCCGCTGGTGGGTCCGATTCTGGCGGCGCAGATGGGCTTTCTGCCTGGCACCATCTGGATCCTGGTCGGGGTGATGCTGGCGGGTGCGGTACAGGATTTCCTGATCCTGTTTATCTCAACCCGTCGTGATGGCCGTTCACTGGGCGAGATGGCGCGGCAGGAGCTGGGTGCGTTTGCCGGTGTGGTGACCATGCTCGGCGCGCTGGGCGTCATGATCATTATCCTGTCGGCGCTGGCGCTGGTGGTGGTCAAGGCGCTGGCGAACAGTCCGTGGGGACTGTTTACCATCGCGGCCACCATTCCGATTGCGCTGTTTATGGGCGTCTACATGCGCTTTATCCGGCCCGGTAAAATCGCCGAAGTTTCACTGATTGGCTTTGTGCTGATGATGGCGGCGATTATCTATGGTGGTGACGTAGCCCAGCATCCTTACTGGGGGCCCTTCTTTACCCTGAAAGGCACCTCACTGACCTGGGTGCTGGTGATCTACGGCTTTATTGCCTCCGTGCTGCCGGTCTGGCTGCTGCTGGCTCCGCGTGACTATCTTTCGACCTTTCTTAAAATCGGCGTGATTGTCGGGCTGGCGGTGGGGATTGTCTTTGCCATGCCAGAGATGAAAATGCCGGCGGTCACCAAATTTATCGACGGTACCGGCCCGGTCTTCTCCGGCGCGATGTTCCCGTTCCTGTTTATTACTATTGCCTGCGGCGCCATCTCCGGCTTCCATGCGCTGGTCTCCAGCGGCACCACGCCAAAACTGGTGGAGCGGGAAAGTCATATCCGCTTTATTGGCTATGGCGCGATGCTGATGGAATCCTTTGTGGCGATCATGGCGCTGATTTGTGCCTCAGTGCTCGATCCGGGCGTCTACTTTGCCATGAACTCCCCGGCTGCGCTGATTGGTACCACCGTTGAAAGCGCCTCTCAGGTGATCAACGGCTGGGGCTTTGTCGTCACGCCGGAAATGCTGAGCGGCATCGCCCGTGACGTGGGTGAAGGCTCGATCCTGTCCCGCGCAGGCGGCGCGCCAACCTTCGCGGTGGGGATGGCCCACATCATTACCGAGATCTTTAACAGCCGGGCGATGATGGCGTTCTGGTATCACTTCGCCATTCTGTTTGAAGCGCTGTTCATTCTGACGGCGGTCGATGCCGGTACCCGCGCCTGCCGCTTTATGGTGCAGGATCTGGCAGGCACCGTGGTGCCTTCTATGGCGAATAACCGCTCCTGGCTGGGCAATATGGCCGGCACGACCGTGGCGGTCGCGGGCTGGGGCTTCTTTGTCTATCAGGGCGTGGTCGATCCGCTCGGCGGCATTAACACTCTGTGGCCGCTGTTTGGTATCGGCAATCAGATGCTGGCGTCCATGGCGCTGATCCTCGGCACCGTGGTGCTGTTTAAAATGAAAAAGCAGCGTTACGCCTGGGTGACTATCCTGCCAACTGTCTGGCTGTTTATCACCTCGATGACTGCCGGCTGGCAGAAAATCTTCCATGAAAAACCGTCGATTGGCTTCCTGGCGCAGGCGAATAAGTTCCGCAAAGGGCTGGATGAAGGCGTGATCATCGCCCCGGCAAAAAGCGTGGCGGATATGCAGACCATCGTTTTCAGTAATCAGATTAACGCGGCCCTGTGCGCCTTCTTTATGCTGGTGGCGGTCACGATGCTCATCTCTGCGTTCTTTGTCATTCGCCGGGCGCTGCGCAGCGATCTTCCTACTACGCATGAGTCCGTTGTGACGCTGCGCAACAAGGAGGTGCGTCATGTCTGATGCTATTCATCAGTCCCGGCGTCCGCAGGGAGAGTGGCAGATTATCCGCTGCCAGCCTGCCGCCGCCCCGCAGCCACAGACATTCAGCTGGCGGGGATTCTGACGCGGCCTGCAACAGTGTTTTCGCTTAATGGTCGGGGTGCAGGATTATCAAAAATATCTGCAGCATATGCGACTCCATCATCCCGATCAGCCGCCGATGAATGAGCGCGATTTCCACCGTTACTGTCTGGATGCCCGCTTCCCCAGCCAGGCAGGCAAACTGGGTAAATGTCCCTGCTGACCGCACTAAACAGCCCCGCATCGTCGGGGCTTTTTTGTGCCATTCTTATCTGGATGGGAAAATATATTCGGTTTGCATCTTGTGCTGGCGTCAGATGATGAATACTGTTGCTAAAATAATGAGATAACGCCTGCAGAGCACTTCCCGGAGGAAGTTTCCATGACCGATGAACAAGGGCAAACGTTGTTGTACACCCTTTTCGGTACAACCAGCCCTCATTGGCGTCTGACCGCGGACAGCGATGCGTTGCATTTTGCCGAAGATGAGTCGTCACAAACTAATATCGCCCTGCCGTTAACCCCCGGCCAGGCAGCCATGATACGCGCGATGCCGGTCATCACATCAAGCATCAATCTGACCATGACGCTGCAGGGCATTGATGTTCCGATGCATTTTGTCGGACGCAAAGTGAATCAGGCGACCTGGGCAGGAACCGCTTCTGCCTGGGGCGATACCTCAGCGGTCGCCCGCGACTTAACCCTGGGTCTTTCATTCGCCGAACAGGTGGTTTCTGAAGCCAACTCGGTGATTGTGATCCTCGATCAGCGCGGCAATATTCAGCGTTTTAACCGTCTTAGTGAAGAATATACCGGTCTGAATGAGCATGAGGTTATTGGCCGTAACGTCTTTCAGCTCTTTATGACCAAACAGGAGGCCTCTCAGTCACGACGCAACATTGCGGGCTTCTTCCGTGACGGTAACTCCTATGAGGTGGAGCGCTGGGTTAAAACCAAAAAAGGTCAGCGACTGTTTCTGTTTCGTAATAAGTTTGTTCACAGCGGCAGTGGCAAAAATGAAATTTTCCTCATCTGTTCTGGCACCGACATAACCGAGGAGCGACGCGCCCAGGAACGCCTCCGGGTGCTGGCAAACACCGATACGGTGACCGGTTTGCCTAATCGCAACGCAATTCATCAACAGATTAGCCTGGCGCTGGAGCGATCTGAGCGCGATGAGACCGGCGTGGTCTATCTCGATCTCGATAATTTCAAAAAAGTGAACGACGCCTACGGTCATATGTTCGGCGATCAGTTACTGCAGGCGGTCTCACTGGCGATTCTTAGCTGTCTGGGTAAAGACCAGACTCTGGGCCGGCTGGGTGGCGATGAGTTTGTGGTGCTGGCTGAGCACACCAGCCAGGCTGCGCTGGAGGCGATGTCCTCCCGCATTCTTGAGCGCCTGCGTCAGCCTTTCCGTATCGGACTAATCGAAGTGTACAGCGGCTGCTCTATCGGGATCGCTTTCGCGCCGCTGCATGGTGAAGATCGCGAGAGCCTTATTCGCAATGCTGACACCGCGATGTATCACGCCAAAGAGAACGGTCGTGGCAAGTTCTGTGTCTTCGCGGCAGAGATGAACCAGCGGGTCTTTGAGTACCTGTGGCTGGACACCAATCTGCGTAAAGCGCTGGAGCTGGATCACCTGCTGGTGCATTACCAGCCGAAAATCGACAGTGATGGTGAAGTCCGCAGCGCCGAAGCGCTGGTACGCTGGAACTCACCCGAGCGCGGCCTGGTCTCCCCTGCTGATTTCATTCCCTACGCCGAAGAGTCGGGACTGATTGTGCCGCTGGGACGCTGGGTCATGCTCAATGTGCTGAAACAGATTATCGTCTGGCGCCAGCAGGGCATTTTTCTGCGCGTCGCCGTCAACGTGTCGGCACGTCAGCTGATTGATCAAAGCATCTATACTGACCTGAAACAGGCACTGCATGAGGCGAATATCACCGACTGTCCTATCGATATTGAGCTCACAGAAAGCTGCCTGATAGAGAATGAAGCTGAAGCCCTGCGGCTGATGAAGCAGTTTCAGGAGCTGGGCGCACAGGTTCATCTGGATGACTTCGGCACGGGTTACTCATCGCTTTCTCAGCTCGCACGAGTGCCGATCAATGCCATCAAGCTCGACCAAAGCTTTATCCGCGATATTAATAAACAGCCCGTCTCACAATCGCTGGTACGAGCTATTGTCGCCGTCGCCAAGGCGCTCGATTTGCAGGTGATTGCAGAGGGTATTGAGACCCCGGATGAAGAGAAGTTTGTCCTTAACAGTGGTGTCGATGGGCGTCAGGGCTACTACTACGCAAAACCAATGCCCGCGGAACAGTTTGGGCATTGGCTGGCTAAGCATCCTGCCCGCGTTTAACGCTAATTCAGATTAACCCGCTTTACGCAGTGATGCGCTGTGGCGGTTTTGTAACTGAACCAGGCGTTCCATGTAAGCAATGTCTTTAGGTTCGATGGTAAAGGCGTAATCGACCCAATCTTCGGTAATATCCATCAGCTCAGCGCGTGACAATTGCAGCACGCGCTGACGCGCTTTCAGCATAGCCCGCACGCCGTTGAGTTTAGGACGTAACGTATCGATGAAGGTGCGGGTGGCGCGGTAGCTGTCGCCGGGCTGGAAGACTTTATCCACCAGTCCGCGCGTTTCATACCACTCTGCGCTGTGGGACTCCCCTTCACAAATCAACTCCTCTGCCAGTTTCATGCCGGAACGACGCGCGACCAGTGAGTAGCCGCCCATGCCGGGAAAGAGGTTAAAAGCAATTTCCGGAAAGCCCATCCGCGCGTTGTTCTGCGCCAGAATGAAGTGATGCGCCAGCGCCGCTTCGAATCCGCCGCCTAACGCACTGCCCTCAATCATCGCCAGCGTCACCGCGCCGGTATCAAATCCCCGTGCTGCCGAATGGATGCAGTCAACGCAGGCACGGGCATAGGCCCGCAGCGCCTCACGGCGGTTATTGCGAATGCACTCGACAAAGAAGCGCAGATCGCCACCGGCGTTGAACATCTGTGGCACCAGAGAGCCGGTAACCCAGAAGTCGATCGGCAGACCGGAACGCTGAGCGGCGTAGCTCAGATTCATGATCTCCTCAATCAGTTCATGGTTGAAGCTCGGACGGGGCTGTGCACGCAACATCATCCACATAGTACGGCGCCCTTCTTCGTAATAGGCGACTAACTGCGTGGTGTTGCCGACTTCGGTAAATAATCTGCACGTTGCTTGGTTAATAACTGTCATTGTCTCATCCTCTGTTTATATTTGATGCGTTAAATACGCCACATCAGCGTAATGCAGAGTGAGGCCAGACCAAATGAGAGATTGATTTACAACACAAAATCCAGAGAGATCCCCGACTCGCGCGTCGGGGATTGATTAGGCGGGTTACTTAATAGCGGCACGCTGCTCCACGGCAACATGAAGACGCTTAACACGTTTTGAATAGATGGCCGTGATGATCGGCACCAGCACGGAGGTCACAATCACGGACGTTGCCACCAGCGCCGTGGCAGCAGGGGCAATCGGTTTAAACTGCGGCAGCATCTCGGCAATCAGCACCGGTGTCGCCACCGCTGCGCCTGCCGTACTGGATGCAGCTATGCCAGCCGTGCCATCCCCGCCCCCAATCAGTCGATCGGTCAGAATGAGTGGGATACCGGTAATAATGATCACCGACACGCCCAGCATGATGCCCAGCAGTCCGGTTTCCGCAATGACACCCAGGTTAATGGTGTTACCCAGAGCAAAGGCGAAGAAAGGAATCAGCGTATGGACCGCTTTTCCGAAGAAGTCGCGCAGCTCCGGATCAAGATTCCCTAATGCAAATCCCACAATAAACGGCAGGACCGCCCCCACAAACACGTGCGGCTCGAATGAGGCGATGCCGGCGGTGCCCAGGATAACCATGGTCATTAATGGCCCGGACTCCAGAGACATCAGCACAAACGCACCTGCCTCCTCTTTGGAACCATATTGCTGCATGATCGAGGCATAAAGGCCGCCATTGGTCATATCCATGGCAGCCACCAGCGCCTGCGTCGATAACCCGGCAAACATCCCCACTTCTACGCCATTCTCCGGCATCACCCGAGAGGCGATGGCAGCTACAACCCAGGCGACGGCAATCTTGGTAAGCACCAGCGTGCCCGATTTACGCAGTACCGTCCCGGTGGCGCTGAGTTTAATCGACGCGCCCATACAGAAAAACCAGACGGCCAGAATGGGCACCGTGCCGGTCATCAGGCCGTTGGTGAAAGAACCGAAATATTTCCCGGCGCCTGGAGAAAACGTATGACAGAGTGCGCCGATAAAGAGCGGAATGAGCATCATACCGCCCGGAATTTTGTCTATTGCACGTTTGATATGCATATGGATGTCACCTTTGCTATGCCAGAGGGTGGAGCAGGAAGTGCCCGAAGGCGATGCAAGCAAAGTAGTGACTTGAGGTAATCAAAACAGTGATCGCTCCGATAAAATGAAACAGTGTTTTATTTTTAATGACCTGTTGTTTTGATAACTATGATGGAGATCGCCATACCAGTCTCAGATGAGACTAAAAAAAACGGGACGCCGTGGCGTCCCGCTCGCTATTTTTGCCCGTACCAGGCGTTCTCGCCATTCTTTCGCAGGTAGTGCAGGTCAAGCAGTGTCTGGTTAATCGGCGGCAGATTAGCGGTCAGCTGCTGGCTGAACAGGCCCATATACGCCACCTCCTCCAGCACAACCGCGCTGTGCACCGCAGCGTGGGCGTCTTTCCCCCAGGCAAACGGGCCATGAGAGTTGACCAGTACCGCCGGGATCGCCGAAGGAGACAACCCGCGTTGCGCAAAAGTCTCGATAATCACCTCACCGGTGTTCCACTCGTAGTCGTGCTGAATCTCTTCATTGCGCATCGAGCGGGTACAGGGGATCTCACCATAGAAGTCATCGGCGTGGGTGGTTCCCCAGGCAGGAATCGGTCGTCCTGCCTGGGCCCAGATGGTCGCATGCCGCGAATGGGTATGGACAATGCCACCCACCTCCGGCCAGGCGAGGTAAAGCGCGCGGTGCGTCGCCGTGTCCGAGGAGGGGCGTTTATCCCCTTCCACCACGTCGCCACTCGCCAGATCGACCACGACCATGTCGTCGCGCTTCATCACTTCATAGCGCACGCCGGAAGGTTTAATCACCAGCAAACCCTGTTCGCGATCAACAGCGCTGACATTGCCCCAGGTGAAGGTCACCAGGTTGTATTTGGGTAGATCCAGATTCGCTTCCAGAACCTGTTGTTTCAGGTGTTCCAGCATCTATTTTCTCCTGCTGACAATCGTCCCTGAATTTTGCGGAGTCGGACGCGAAAGAGTTATGGAGCAAATGGCTATAAACGCAGAAGGAATGGCTGTGAATGCAAAAATGTGTCGTGATTTCAGAATTTTCTATCTTCGGAATTTAACCAGAACGCTTAGAATCCTCTCAGGCAATGCGTGGCCCTGTCGGGTTTACATTGCGACTCTCCCGCTACAAACGGTTTGTCCATGGTGATCACATTTACATGCCGACACGGATGCGGCAATGATGCGACACAAGCGGGCTGAGGAAATATCGGAGCTATACTAAGAGTGTTGCCTCTGTGAGCACATCAAAGGAGAAGTGTATGACAACAACAATGAAACGAATCACTGCCGTTGTACTGGCAACCACGTTAGCTGTTGCACTGAGCGGCTGTTCTAACTGGTCTAAACGTGACCGCAACACCGCTATTGGCGCGGGCGCGGGTGCGATTGGGGGTTCAGTATTGACCAATGGTAGCGCACTCGGCACAGTCGGTGGCGCCGCTGTCGGTGGTATTATCGGTCATCAGGTCCACTAAAGACCTTATTAAAAGAATAATCGGCTACGCTAAGCATCTACACAACAATCGGGCTACTTCGGTAGCCCGATTTTTTTTCAGCCGCCCGCCAGTTTGACCTTCATGCCTTTGGCTTCCAGCAGGCTTTTCAGTAAATCGCGCTTATCCCCCTGAATCTCGATAACGCCCTCTTTCACTGAACCCCCACAGCCGCACTTCTTTTTGAGTTCGGCCGCCAGCAGCGTCAATGCCGCGTCGTCCAGGTCGATACCGGTAATCAGGCAGACGCCTTTTCCCTTGCGACCACTGGTCTGACGCTGGATGCGCACAATGCCATCCCCTTTTGGGCGCTCCTTCGCTGGCTCCGGCTGGGTAATGCGCCCGCTGTCGGTTGAGTAAACCAGTGGATTATCCTTCGCCATTATTGTGTCTCCAGACTGTGCAGGATCGCCTGCAGAGTGGCGGCGGGATCGGCGGATTGGGTGATCGGACGCCCGATAACCATATAGTCCACGCCCGCCTGCTTCGCCTGCTCAGGTGTCATGATGCGACGCTGATCGCCTGCATCACTGCCTGCCGGGCGAATCCCCCGGCGTGACCAGCGCAAAGTCCTGACCTAAAACCTGTTTGAAGCGGACAGCCTCATGGGCGGAACAGACCACACCATCCAGCCCGCACGACCGGGTCAGCTTCGCCAGTCGCTCTGCCTGTTCGGCAGGCGAAAGCGTAATGCCCAGCCCTTTGAGATCCTCTGCATCCATACTGGTCAGTACAGTCACCGCAATCAGCAGGGGCGCCTCTTTACCAAAGGGAAGCAGCGCCTCACGCGCCGCGTTCATCATCCGAGCCCCACCACTGGCATGGACGTTGACCATCCAGACCCCGAGATCGGCAGCGGCCGCCACGGCATGAGCGGTGGTGTTGGGAATATCGTGGAATTTAAGATCGAGGAAGATTTCAAAGCCGCGCTGCTGCAGAGTGTTAACCAGCGAGGGGCCAAATAGCGTAAACATCTCTTTGCCTACTTTAAGGCGGCAACTGCGGGGATCGATCTGGTCGACGAAACGCAGTGCGCTGTCGAGGTCATGATAATCCAGCGCTACCAGAATCGGCGAAGCGGTCACGTTTTGGGGTGAAGGCATGCATTTCCTCTGCAACAGGCGCCCGCAGGCGCAATAGACAAACGGCAAGCATTCTACCTGCGGTGTCTGGCCATCACAATCGCCATTGCCCTTCTGCCTGGCAAATTCTGCTCTGTTGCTGAGGGCTGTAAGCTAACTCAACCTATAGTATGTTGTAACTATAATGAGCTATTAATGGTGCGGCTGCAGCGGCCGGTTTACTGGCCGTCGAGGCCGCGGATAGGCTTAACCGAAGACCAGGTGCGGCAGGATGGGCAATGCCAGTAGAGTGCGTGGGCGGTAAAGCCACACTTCTGGCAGCGATAGCGCGGCTTGGTGCGGATCTGTTCGCCGACCATGTCACGCAACACCATCAGGCTCTCTTTCGCGCGGCCATCTTCCGCCTCATGCAGGTTTAAATCCATCAGGCGGTGGAACACCCGCATGGTAGGATGACGCTGCAGCTGACGGCTGATGTAATTCTGGGCCGCTTCGGGCCCCTGCTGCTGCTCAAGGATGTCAGACAGATAGAGCTCCGCCGCTGCGCCGGTGTTCTCTTCAACACAGCGATGAAGAAACTCTGACCAGGCGTCGGGCTGATTGAGCTGCTGGAAACAGGTTTCCAGCATCCCCAGCGTTTCACTCACCAGCTCTTTATCCTGGTCCAGCACCCGCTGCAGATGGCCCACCGCTTTGGCGTAATCCCCCTTTTTCCATCAGGATACGGCCCATCATGATCGAGATGCGTGCGCTGTTGCGATCGGCCGACTCCCCTTTCTTCAGCAGGCTCATGGCACGATCGAGATCGTCGCTGCTCATCGCCTGCAGAGCCAGTTCGCAGTAGAAGTGGGCTATTTCGCCTTTCTGCTTCTCTTTGCCAAGCTTAACCAGCCGCTCTGCGACTTCAATCGCCTGCTGCCAGTCGCTGGTTGCCTGGTGGATCAGCAGCAGTTGCTGCAGCGCACCCACGCGAAAGTCAGTTTCATCGGTGAGCTGCTTAAACATATCTTCCGCGCGGTCATATAAGCCCGCCGCCATATAGTCGCGGCCCAGTTGCTGTACGGCAAGCAGTCGCTGCTCATAGCTCAGGGAGGCGCTTTCCATTAAAGCCTGATGGATGCGGATGGCGCGGTCGACCTCCCCGCGCGAACGGAACAGATTGCCCAGGCGTCAGGTGTGCTTCAACCGTGCCGCTGTCCTCTTTCAGCATCTCAAGGAAGAGGTCGACCGCTTTGTCCTGCTGATTGGAGAGCAGGAAGTTTACGCCAGCGACATATTCACGTGACAGTCGGTTGGCTTCCTGTTGCTTATCCTGATGCGCGCTGCGACGGCCCATATACCAGCCATACGCTGCCGCCACCGGCAGTAACAGAAACAGCAATTCATGCATCAGGGATTATTCCCGGCCAGCCGGAGAAGATGGCGTGGTCGCCAGGGCAGTACTCTGCTCGATTTGGGTCTGCATACGCTTAATTTTCCGGTTGGCATTCGCCAGGGAGACGCGGGTCCGTAACCAGAACAGACCGCAGATGATCCAGCCAAGCACGAAACCTGCGCCAAACAGGGATGCCAGTAAGGTCGAGATGCTGAACTCACCCTGCGCCAGCAGATAGTTAAAAGTAATGACCTGATCGTTATGCGCACCCAGGGTGACGGAAATAATGAAAATGACCAGTACCACTAAAAAAATCAGCAAATATTTCACAGTGCATCCTGTTGTGAGGTTGTCGGGTAGAATTATGCCAAAACTCCAGCAAAAATGCTGCTCCCAGCAGCATCGGGCGGGTCGCTTTTACGCAGGCCCGTCTAATAATATGGGGTCTTACGGGTGAATTACAATCAGGGCTCCCGCTGCGCCACCTCTTTTTGCTCTTCCGGCGGCAGCGTCAGCGGGCCACAGAATCGCTGCGCCAGCCAGGTGGCAATGGTGACCAGTAGCCAGGAGAGTATGGTTGCCATCGCCAGATCCCGTGGCCAGTGCATGCCCAGCAGCAGACGACTCGCCATTACGCCGGTGGCCCACAGAAAGATCACCACCACGGTTTTATAGTGCCGACGCGGCCAGAGCAGACCCAATGCCAGCAGCGCCCAGCTGGCGGCAAACATAGTATGTCCCGAAGGGAAAGCGAAACCGGTTTCAAACGCCCAGTGCCGTTTCAGCCAGCCTGGGATCTGTGTCTCATCGGCAATCAGTGAGGTTACCATCTCGCCACGCTGTTTGCGCTTCAGCTCGTAGAAGGTCTTTTCATCCAGCCCGTGATGCTGTTCCAGCCAGATCACATAGGGACGCGGCTCCTGAATCTGCTCTTTGATATAGGATTTGGTGTATTGCCCGGCCAGAATGGTGGCGTTCATGATCAGCAGCAGTAAGATAGCTGGCTTCAGCCGAAAGCGCAGGCACCAGAGCATCCAGGCACTCAGCACGACGCTGGTAACAATGCCCCAGGGGTTGGTGACGGTCTCGGTCATCCAGAAGAGACCTTTCAGCAGCGCATTGCTTTCGCCTGGTTGCCAGCGCCAGCCGCTCAGCCAGACTGCAACCGGCATGATT
>CATOTO010000244.1:0-27173 GCA_951812925.1 Calliopum simillimum | reverse complement strand
CAAATCAGAAATGAAGTATTTCCTTGTAAGTGCTGAGTTGTCGCCCCTAAATGTCAAATCGACCAATACATCCTGTATGTCTTGTTCAAAGTTATCGATATTAGCCGTAACATTGACCTCATCTATTTTTACTCCTTTGGTAAGTACACGTTTCGTTGTCTCATATTGATGGAAATAAACGGAGTTAAAAAGATAATGCTGCTGTTTCCTTGTGAGTAACTGTTCGGACTTAGGAACGTGGTTGTCTATTTCATTATAATATAACAGGGCGTCATTCCCTTTCTTTCCCACACTGCCTAAAAGCCACTCTTTTAATGAAGATGAAAAGGGTTTTGTGTTTTCCTCCATCTTAGCGAATAAATCCTCGACATACACTTTAGACTGCTGCCCAAGATCAAGACCTCTACCAAATGTAACCCCAGATTTTCCAATCACAACTCCTTTATTATTTGGAACATGCGGGCGTCTTGAAAAATAAACACTAGTTTCAATATCATTTCCTTCGACGTCGAAAGTTAATTGCCCTTTTGGCACTTCAAGCCATTTGAGGTCCATTTCATCATTATTAGGAACAAGAGCATCCAAAAACACCACCGGATGCATATGCCACGGGTCAAGCCCCATCCCCGCTACCGACTTCATCCACGTCAGCCGGTCGATAAAGGCTTCAAGGTAGGTTTTCCACGCCGGCGCATCTTTAGCCAGCGTGTCCAGGTAAGTTTTCCACAGCGCGTCGTCCTTGCCGTACCACCACTCGCTCGGATGCTTCGCGATAATACGGTACAGGTGGTCGCGGTAGGCCGGCAGCCGTATGGCCTGAATGTATTCCTCTTCCGAAAACTGACCGTCATTATTCCGGTCTATCTGCTTCAGCAGCCGATCATAGTTATAATGATACAGCGCCGAACCGGTACGGGGATCGGCCTTAGCCGCCCTGTACATCTCCGCCAGGATACCTTTCACCACGTTATTCGGCTGCTTTTTCCCGTCTATCAGGTCGAAGCTTTCCGGTTTACTGTCAAGCGTGACAAAACCCAGACCTCCCAGCGCCCACTGCGGCAGCTTGATAATATTCGCCGCGGGCAGCCAGCCCCCTTCCGGACGGATCTGGTAATGCGTCACCACCTCGTCAGCACTGATTACCGGCACGCCCGACAGCGTCAGAATACCCGGCGCGCGCGTCACGCGGCCCGTATCCTTCATCGCCCCTTCCGCATCCTTCGCGTACAGTTTTGCTCCTTCGGGGTACTTCAGGAAGGTGGGGGAATCCCCGCCAACCTTATCCGGATTGGTGAGGAACGTCGGTAATTTGCTGTCCATGCTCAGGCACTCAATGTGCACCTGATAGCGTGACTGCTTGCCATCCTCTTCGGGCAGCTCATAGAAGCCCATGTGGCCAATGCTGTCACCCGCGTTGATCTCTACCGGTGCGGCAGGAATGACAACCTCACCAAATTTGGGTTCGCCGCCTGCCGCCGCCTGCGCCGTTTTCGTCAGGCTGTCGCCGTCGGATACCACCCAGACGCGGTCGCCCTTTTTCATTTTGCCCACGTTCCGCCCCATCGTGACCAGGCTGAAGATGCGGGCCGCTTCGTTCTTATTTTTCGCCGGGCGGGTCATCTGCTGCCCGGCATTATCCGGTTCGTACGTCAGCGGAAATCCCGCCGTCAGGCTCCCCGCGTTGTTCCCTTTCAGCACGTCATCACTGCTGAGGTAGAACTGCCAGTTGGTTCGTGCCGTGCACTGCACGCCGGCACCTGTCTGATTGCCGTAGGCCGGAGAACACTTCGTCCACCAGGACGGCACCGCAGCCGGCGATGCCGCTTTAAGGGAGCCCCTGTCGGATACCGTCCACACCTTCGTTCCCGCCGCCAGCTTTTTCCCGGCCACATCTTTTGCTTCGGCACTCAGGGTCACCTGCGTGAACTGGCGGCCGTCGCTGCCGCGCGTAATGAGGTTATCGTTCAGCGTTACGGCGGTCCCTCCCGGCAGTGTGCCTGCCGGCTTCGCGGGGGACGCCAGCACGTCTTGCGTACTGGCGTAATAGCGCTGGTTTTTAGCCACTTTGCGCTGGTTCGCCCCTTCCTTAGTGATGTAGGCTTCGAAGGGCGCCATGTTCATATACAGGGTGTGGAACGTCAGTCCGCTGCTGTCTTTCTCACCCGGCTGAATGTAATGCTCGACCAGCACGAACGACGTTGACTGAAAAACATGGCCGTCGCGCCAGGCGATGGCCGCGCTGTCATAATCTTTGCACACCCGCCACGCCACGATTTTCCCTTCCGCCATGCAGCGGATAAACTGCTCGCCTTTGTAGGATGTACGTTTTGCCAGATAATCCCGTTCTGCGGCGGTATCCGCGCTCAGCGCGCACCAGGGCACGGTGGCGTCGGTAATATGGATACCGCCGTGCCACATGCCCTGGCTGCCGACCAGATACTGGCCGGAATTTTCGCTGCCCAGCAGTGACAGAAGCTGCTCTGCCGAGGAGAACTCATGACCGCTTTTGTCAGACGGCACGGGGTAGCTGATTTTCAAAAGTTTTGCTGGCATGAATAACCTCCCTGTTAATTACTGCCCCACTTGGCCGGTATCTTGCTGACGGGCTTCGCTTTGGTCTTTTTTGAGCCGGTGGATTCAGGCGACGTCTCCCTCCCTTCCCCCGCCTCATCACCAGCCGCGCTGTCGCCAGCGTCATTCACCTCGCTCTGACTGAAGCTTTGGGTTTCATAGGGCAGATCCGCTCCTACTCCCGTTACCAGGTAGTTCGACGTCTTAACGAGGTAGTCCCCCGTTCGAGCCGTGCTCGATGCCGTTTTCGCTTAGCTTCAGATACGAGCCGCCGCCGTTCAGCGTCAGTGTTTTCGGCGTGCTGATAATGATTTCATCTTCGCTGCTGGTGATGGTGACCTGCTGTTTGGCAAATAGCGCCATAGTGTTGTGCTGCGCCTGAATCTCGATATCGCCCTGGTTGGCCACCAGCTTTGCGCCATCTTTGTGTACGAACAGCCCCAGCGCTTTTTCCACCACAAGCGAGAGGTTTTTTATCGCGCCGATATCCAGATGCTGCCCGGCGTTAAGCATGGTGTTGCCGGTGCTGGTGAGCTGCAGGTGTTCCCCCGACGTTAGCGCCACGCCCTGAGGCGCGCTTCCCAGCAGCACCGCCGAGCGCAGCGCCTCGATATGGTCAGTCACCAGGTTCATCTGGGTGCTGATGTCCGAGACCAGCGCCCCAGCGGCCTGCGCGGCATCATTCAGCGCCTGCATCTGGTTATTTGCCTGCTGGATCTGGCTGACGGCGGGCGTCATTTCCAGTACCTGGCCCTGCGCATCCGGCTGCTTCTCTGCCGTCAGGAACAGGCCCTTCGCCGCGCGCACCGCGCCGTATTCATCGGTGCGCAGCTCGAATCCGGTCCCACGCTCAGCGTTCTGCGCGTCGACCATATGGCCCATCCCGAGTTGGGTTTTGCCATATTCGGTGGTGAGATGGATATGCTCTTTCTGCCGCAAATCCTCCATGCGCAGCTCGTTATTCGCCGGCGTGCGCCAGATATTACGCGTGTGGTTTTCACTGGTGACGTGGTCCGGGTGTTCCGAATCGTGGAGGGCGTGGGCTATGTAGGGACGATCGGGGTCGCCGCCGTCAAATGCCACGGCCACTTCGGTGCCGTCCAGCAGAGGCGCGTGCCAGCCATAAGTATCACCGGCGTAAGGCTTCGCCAGGCGCAGCCACAGGTAGGCATAACCCTGCTCGGTGTCGTTGCGATCAACGTCCAGCCTGACCCGATAGCGCCCCTGGTCGTCCAGCCAGGCATAGATATCGCCTTTTTCACTGCTCTCTACCCGTGCCGGCAGCGTGCCGGCCATCAGCGGACGGTTAACCAGTGCCGGTCGGAAGCAGACGGTTTCACTGTAGGGAATACCCTCAAATTTCTGGGCAAAGCTGCGGCGGCGGGAGCCTCGGTTGCGCACGCGGGTAATGACGATGCCCTCCTTCACAACAGTCGGAAGGCTTCTGTCGGTTTCCAATACCTGGCCGGGGGCCAGCTGCGGGCTGGTAGAACGTCCGCGAACGCTATGCTGCCCGTTGAGGATGCGCTCATGGCGCAGGCGGGCGTAAAAAGCCCCGCTCTCCGGGCTGTCGGGGTCTCCTTCGGAAAGGAAGGGTTCGGCGTAATGATAGACCTCACCGGTGGTGATGCCTTCCGTGCTGCTGATGCTTTCGCTACTGTCCTGCGGAGTCAACGCTTCGCGGTAGTTATAGTCGCGGGTTGCCACGCAAGCACTGACCACGTTGGATGCGGTATGTATGTCCCAGATGCTCTCCTGCCCGGTATCGCTCATTCCCGCACCCGCCGGATTGCGCAGCGGCAGCGTAACGCCGAACTGATACTGTTCCTGCGTGTCCTGGAAAATAACGACGTCCTGCTCGATGCGCTCATCCATCTCAAAGCGCCAGAAAATGCCGGATTCTGCTAACAGGCGCTGCACAAATGCCAGATCCGTTTCCCGCCACTGGGTGATCAGCTCGCGCACCGGATAATCACGGGATAGGCGGAACTCAAAGTCCGGCCCCTCAAGGCCGTGCTTGCGCAGCACCTGCTCGACCACTTCCGTCACCGACTGGTTGAGAAAGATATCGCTTTTACGGCTGTGCGCCAGCAGCGCGATGCGCGGCACAATACGCAGGGCATAGCGGGTATCGTCTCTCGCTGTCGAGATGCGACGAAATGACTGCACCACGCCATATATCGTGCGCAGCGGGGTGGCGGGTGCACCGGTAAATTCCGGTACCTGCCAGGTAAATGAGGCGGGTTTTAGCAATAGCGAGGCGCAGTCGATATCGGACGCGGCGCTGGTCACGGAGATGTTATAAAACCCCGGCTGGCTCAGCGCCTCTTCGCCGCGAAAATTCAGGACATCAAGGAAATGTGGGCAGTCATGCACGCCCACCTTGTAACGTGACTGACCCGGTAGCAGTTGGAGGAGGCTTTCCACCTTTTGTAGTAATTCACTCATTGCAATATTCCTTATGCAGGTTGACCGAACGCCAGAACAATCCCTTCTTCATCGTCCCAGTCCAGCGTCAGGTGCTGCGGCTTCTGTTTCACGGCCATGTGCTGCAACAGCTGCTGGCTCAGCACCGGCAGGATTTGCTGATTCAGCAGGCTGTCGATATTGCGCGCGCCGGTATCCGGCAGCAGGCAGGCGGCGGTCAGGGCCGCTGACAGGCCGTCGCCGAAGGTGGTTTTCAGGCCATAGTGGCGCGCCAGCCGCTGGCTGACCTGGTCGAGCTTCATGCCGACGATGGTGCGCATCGCCTCTGCCCCCAGCGGCCGGTAGATAACGGTCTGGAAGCGGGCCAGCAGCGCGGGCTGGAAGTGGTCGCGCAGCGTCGGGCGCAGCAGCTCCTGCAAATCCCCTTCCGTGGCCTGCGGATTTTCCGCCAGCAGCTGCATAATCGCGTCGCTGCCGAGGTTTGAGGTCATCAGGATAACGGTGTTGCGAAAGTCGATTTCGCGCCCTTCGCCGTCGCGCATAAAACCGCGGTCAAACACCTGGTAGAACAGGTTCAGCACGTCGCGGTGCGCCTTCTCCACCTCATCCAGCAGCACCACGCTGTATGGCCGCTTGCGCACCGCTTCGGTCAGGATGCCGCCCTGGCCGTAGCCGACGTAGCCCGGAGGCGAACCCTTCAGCTGCGAGACCGTGTGCGGCTCCTGATACTCGGAGAGATTGAGGGTGATCAGTGACTTTTCGCCACCGTACAGCACGTCGGCCAGCGCCAGCGCGCTCCCGGTTTTTCCGGTGCCGCTCGGCCCGACCAGCAGGAACACGCCCTGCGGACCGTTTTCGGCGGTCAGCCCGGTTTTGGCGGCGCTCAGCCGTTGCGCGATGGCGTTCAGCGGGACGTCCTGGCCGACCACGCGCCTGCCGATTTCCGCCTCCAGGCCGAGCAAGCCGGTCTGCTCGTCCTTCATCAGTGCGGAGAGCGGCACGCCGGTCCAGTCGGCAATCACGTTGGCAACGGTGCGGGTACCCGACTGCATCAGAGGCAGGGCCAACAGCACGGTAACCGCTTCCTGCCCCGCCCCTGCGTCCAGTTCGCGCGGCTCAGGCGGCAAATCGCTACTGAGGGTGTCGATTAGCGTGCCGTCGGGCAACCAGAGCCGCAGATGCCTCACCTGAATCAGCCCGGACGAAAGCAGGCCTTCATCCAGTTCGACGATTTCCGTCCCCCACGGGAACGGGGATGCCAGCGAGGACACCCCGGCACTGCGGAAGGATTCCCATTCGGATTGTTGCTGGAACTGCTGAGGGGACAGCAACGCCCCCTCGTTCCATAACGGACGGTAAATTTTCATCCCTGATTTCCTCTCGCCTTACGCTTTCGCTTTTGGCATCTGGGAAACCAGAGACAGGTTGACGTCCATGCCTTCCACCTGGAAATGCGGGATGGCGAACAGCCTGACGCGGAAGAAGCCCGGGTTGTCTTCGATATCTTCGACAATCACTTTGGCATCGCGCAGCGGGTGGGAGGCCTGCAGCTCGTCACCCGGATCGGTCATTTCCGTGACCAGCCCGCGCACCCAGGTGTTCAGCTCAAGCTCCAGCAGGCGGCGATCCTTGGTGGTGCCGATGTTTTCACGCTGAATTAGCTTCAGGTAGTGCGCAATGCGCGACAGCAGGAAGATGTACGGCAGGCGTGCGTTGATGCGGCTGTTGGCGGTGGCGTCTGCGGTGTCGTACAGCGCCGGTTTCTGCGTCGAGTTGGCGGAGAAGAAGCACGAGTAGTCGCGGTTTTTGTAATACGACAGCGGGATAAAGCCGAGGTTAGCGAACTCAAACTCGCGGGTTTCCGGGATCATCACCTCAGACGGGATTTTCACCTGATTGCCGGTGCCGAGATCGTACAGATGGATCGGCAGATCCTGGACGGCGCCACCGGCCTGCGGGCCACGGATCTGCACGCACCAGCCGTTGTTGATAAAGCTTTTCACCATGTTGGCGGCGAAGGCGAAGGAGGCATTGGTCCACAGGTATTTGTCGTGGTCCGGGCCTTTCACCTCTTCAACGTAGTTAAAGCTGCGCACCGGCACGGTGTCCGGGCCGTACGGCAGGCGACCCAGCACGCGCGGCATCACCAGGCCGATATAGCGTGAGTCGTCGGTTTCGCGAAACGCCTTCCACTTGATGTATTCGGCGCGATCGAAGTAGTTGCCGATATCTTTGATTGCCGCCACGTCTTCCATATTGTCCTTCAGGAAGAACTGCGGGCCGGCCGAGCCGATAAAGGGCATATGCGCGGAAGCCGCGACTTTAGAGATATTGCGCAGCAGCGCCACGTCCTGCGCCGAGGCGTCGAACTCGTAAGAAGAGATCAGCGCGCCAATCGGCTCACCGCCCGGGGTGTCGTATTCGGCAATATAGGTGTGTGCGTACAGTCCGCTCTGGATGATTTCCGGCGCGTCTTCAAAGTCCTGCAGCAGGTCGGCTTTCGACAGGTCCAGCACTTCGATCTTCACGTTCTGACGGAAATCGGTTTTATCGACCAGCGACTTCAGGCCGCGCCAAAGTGATTCCACCTGCTGGAAGGCGTCGTGGTGCATTACCGCATCGAGCTGACGGCTGATCTGCCCGTCAAGCTGCGCGATATGGTGATCCAGCAGGGTCTTGTCGAGCTTTTCAACCGTTGAACCTGACTGATTCAGGCACTCAACCAGCACCTTCATCGCCGCGGTGACGCGTTCGTCGACGCTGGCATCGGACATCGCCTGGTTGTCCTGCCAGATATTCAGGTCGCTGAGGTGCGTGACCGGACTGAGATTGATTTTTTCAAACAGTGAAGCATAAACGCCGCCCGCAACGGGGCGATCCAGCACGGTAGTGGTGCCGGCAGAGGCGGTTTCATTTTGAACTGACATCAGCATTCTCTCTTTATCATTCCATGAAGGGGGATCAGGCTTTTTCAGGCGCCAGCGCAGACAGTTCGCTACGCAGCTTGTTACTCAGCGCCGGGTTTTTCAGGATGGTTTCCAGTTCTTTACGGAAGGTGACGTTATCCAGCAGGTTGGCTTTCAGGTCGCGCAGCAGGTTGCGCATCGCCAGCATGGCGTTGAGTTGCGGGATCTGGCGGGCAACCTGCTCCGGCGTGAAGTCGTTCATGTCGCGGAAGGTCAGTTTGACGTTCTCTTCGCTGCCGTCGCCGGCGAGGGTGTTCTCTACAGAGATGTTGAGGGCCGGAGAGAACTCTGCCAGTACGCTGTCGAAGTTGTTTTTATTGACGTTAATTTTTTCACGCTCAGACAGGACCCGCTGCTCCTGACCGTTGCTGAAATCGCCGGTCACCAGCAGCTTCAGCGGCAGCTCCATCTTTTTCTGGGCGTTACCGGTATGGACATCCAGCTTGATGTTTACTCGCGCTTTTGGGATTTCGTTCTGATAAGAGTTGCTCATATTTATTCCTGTAAAAATGGGCATGGAAAGCAGGCGTTATGCACACTTTCCCTGTGTGTACTGGCCGACTATATAGCAGTCTGTTTAACATGGGCAATATGAAATATTTAATGATTATCAGTGGCTTATATAGGAATTTTCTCATAATTTGCGTTAAGTACATGATTAAATAACCAATACCGCATAAGATTCATCTGAAAATTAAATAAAAATTAACCTTTTAAAGACGCAATCGGCAGGTTATCGACTGGCCCACATCATTACATTTTGTTAACTATTCAGATGTGGGATTGTCAGCAGCGATAATTGTTATCTTCATGGCACGGCCTGGGGGCAGCGGGATGGCGGGTTGCATAACGGGTATTGCGAGTAAAAACGAAATTAAGTCATACTTAACAAACGATTAACATCATTCGGCTAAAAAATTCAACCATCAGACTTGATCGCCGACCGCAAATGATAATACTGTATTTATATACAGTAATTTTGCGAGTCATCATCATGAACCTTCTCCAGATTGCCGAAGTACGGAAAAGCCTGCATTTGCCCCTATTCCTTGCCCGTGTACCCTGCGGCACGCCCTGTACTGCCGGGGATGACATCGGGCAGCGTCTTGATCTCAATAACCTGCTGATCCAGCGTCCAGACTCGACCTACTTTATTAAGGTCAGCGGCGAGTCAATGAAAGACGCCGGGATCAACGATGGCGATTTACTGGTGGTGGATAACTCGCTGACCGCCGGCCATGGCGATATCGTGGTCGCCGCGATCGACGGCGAATTTACCGTCAAAAAACTGCAGCTGCGGCCCACGGTGCAGCTGATCGCGATGAACGCGCGCTGGGCACCGATTGTGTTGTCCGGGGAAGATAAGCTGGAGATTTTTGGCGTGGTGACCTTCACCATAAAAGCGATGGAATAACACAGGGGCAGGTATGACTGAGTTGATTAAACATGATGTTACGGGTGAGGTGTTGGCCTCTCATGCGGCCAGCTTTCCCTCTCCTGCACGCCACGAAATCAAATTTCTGTTCAGTAAATTGCAGGATTTGGTGCCGACGAATCACGACTGCTACCTGACCTCCTGCAACGGCACGCTGTGCATTATTGACCGTTACCGTCCCGCCATTGCCGGTAGCCGCGTGCTGATAGAGCTGGATGGCAGCTGCAGCTGGGCACGGGTCAGGCAAAATCCGCCACAGCTGGTCACCGATGACGGCGAGATCATTGAAGGTGAGCAGCTGGATGACGCGACGGTGATAGGCGTGGCCATTCGTGAAGTGGTTTCCAATTATCTGGCACCGCGTCCCTGCCTGTAAATTCAGCGGTATGGGTAAAAAGCAGCCGCACAGAAATCACAGTTTTTCGCCGATGTGCTCTGTAGTATGGAACCTTCAGGCCCAATCAGGCTGCCGCCTTAGCGCGGCCGCTGCTGGACAGGTTACATTCAGGAGCAGTTCAGATGGTGAAGGATTCAGGCGTCATTACCCGGCTGGAGCAGGTATTGGGTAAAGAGCAGGTGCTGACCCGTGAGGACAGCAAAGCGTATTACACCAAAGGCTTTCGCGTCGGCGGCGGCAACGCGCTGGCGGTGGCTATTCCGCAAACGCTGATGCAGCTCTGGCAGGTGCTGCAGGCCTGTGTCGCCTGCGACACCATCATTCTGATGCAAGCGGCCAATACCGGCGTGACCGGCGGCTCAACGCCGGATGGCGCAGACTACGACCGTGAGGTGGTGATTGTCAGCACCCGAAAGTTGAAAGGGGTGCAGGTGATCGACCAGGCCCGCCAGGTCCTTGCCTTTCCCGGCAGCACGCTGACCGAACTGGAAAAGGCGCTGCTGCCTCACGGTAAAGAGCCGCATTCGGTTATCGGATCGTCCTGTATTGGCGCGTCGGTTATCGGCGGCGTCTGCAATAATTCTGGCGGTTCGCTGATCCGCCGTGGTCCTGCCTTCACGGAAAAATCGCTGTTCGCGCGTATTAATGCGGATGGCTCACTGCAACTGGTCAATCATCTGGGTATTGAACTGGGCAGCACGCCAGAAGAGATGATTACTAACCTGGAATCGCAGCAGTTCACCACCGGCACGGCGCCAGACTGGGAAGGTAAAATCTGGGCCGATGATTACGCCGCGATCCTGCGTAATGTCGATGCCGACACGCCAACCCGCTACAACGGCAACGTGCAGTACCTGCATGACAGTTCAGGCAGTGCCGGCAAGATCGCGGTCTTCGCGGTGCGCCTGTCGACGTTCGATGCCAGCGACCGCACCCGCACCTTTTATATCGGCACCCATGATGAAACCGAGCTGGTTGCCCTGCGCCGTTATCTGCTGGAAGGGCTGTCGGAATTGCCGCTGCAGGCGGAATATATCCACCGCGATGCGTTTGACCTGACCGTGCGCTACGCCAAACATATGTACTGGGCAATCAACCGCTTCGGTCCTGAAGCCCTGCCGCAGCTGATGGCTAACAAAGCGAAATGGGATATACGGGTAAAAAACCTGAAGGTCCTTCCTGCTAACTTTGTCGATAAAGTGCTGCAGTTTGCCAACAATGTGACGCCAAAAGGGGTTGCGCCACGCATCCTCGATTACCGCGAGCGTTTTGAGCACCATCTGATGATCAAAGCAGAAGCCCGCCATGCGGATGAGTTGCAGCGGCTGCTGGACACCTTCTTCTCCGATCGGTCGGGTCAGTATTTTGCCTGCGACGCGCGTGAAGAGCGGGATGCTTTCCTGGTGCGTTTCGGCGTCGGCGGCTGCACCATCTCGTATTGCGACTATAAAGGCATTAATACCGATCGGCGGCTGGTAGCCTTTGACGTGGCGTTACGTCGGAACGATACGGAATGGCGAATTAAATTACCGCAGGCGTTGCAGGACCAGGTACAGGAAGACTCGTGCTGTGGGCACTTCTTCTGCTTTGTGAATCATCAGGACTATATTTTGAAACCCGGCGTGGATGCGCTGGCGTTTAAACATGATGTGCTGGAATACCTCGATCGGCGTGGCGCGAAATATCCGGCGGAGCATAACGTCGGCCATCTTTATCACGCGTCCTGTGAACATGAGTCGCATATGCGTCAGCTCGATCCGACCAACAGTTGTAATCCGGGGATTGGTAAAACCAGTAAGAAGAAATTCTGGCAGTAGCGCAGGCAGGGAAATTGCGGAGGAGGACGATATGCAGTGCGGAAAGCAGGCCTTCCGCACTGAAAAAGCTTATTTCGCGTAAGCTTCGGTAGAAATAGTCAGCTTCACGTCATCGCTGACGGCTGGCACATATTTATCCAGCTTGAAATCAGAGCGCTTGAAGGTGGTGGTGGCGTCAAAGCCAACCGCCTGCTTCTTCACCATCGGATGCATACCCTGCTTGTTCAGCACCGCGTGAAGGATCACCGGCTTGGTAATATCTTTGATGGTCAGGTCGCCGTAAACGTCCATTTTATTTTTCCCTTTGCTGACCACTTTGGTGCTTTTGAAAGTCGCGGTTGGGAATTTAGTCACGTCGAAATACTCAGCACCTTTAAATTCGGTGGTCAGCGCATCAACGTGAGTATTAATGGTGTCGACCGGAATGGAAACGTCCACTTTTGATTTCGCCACGTTGCTATTATCAAAATCAATATTACCGGTGATGCCAGATAAATCAGCAGTAGGATGCGAAAAACCAAAGTGCGTCCAGGAGACGACGACCGAGGTGTGGCCGGAATCCATCGCATAGCTTTCAACCGCAGCCGCAGAGAACTGAGAATATAACGCGGCGGTAATGAATAACGGGACGGACATATTTTTGATTAAGGACATCAACGTAGCCTTTATTTTCGCGAAGTGTACCGCTGATAGTGCAAGATTAATCTCTCTGCCGATAGTGAAGATATTTGACCGGGTCTGTCAAAAAGATTAGCCGACACGCGAAATTACTTTCCCGCCAGTGATTCTATTTCCGCTTTAGTTTGTAATAACGCGCGCAATAAACTTTCCAGCCGTTCGTCGAAACGGAGGGTGGGCACCGCCAGCGCACTGACGCCCAGCGCATGCTCCTCGCGATCGATGGCCATGCCCTTACGCCGGACACTGTCGATATCCGTCAGCAAGGCTTCCCGCTCTACCCGCGTATTGACCGTGCGCTGCTCCAGCGGCTGCGACAGTAACGCCTGCAGCCGATCGTCAGGCAGCGCTGCCAGCAGCGCTTTTCCCGGCGCGGTGGCATTGATTGGGAAGGCGGTTCCCACCGGTGAGACCACGCGAAGCTCCTGGTCCGAGACGCATTGTTCCACCAGGATGGCGTGCAGTCCGCGAAACACCACCAGATCCACCGTTTCCCGCGTTCGGCGCGCCAGCGCTTCCACCGCCGGTCTGGCGAGGGCCACAATATCGGTATGCGCAGCCGCCGCCAGCCGGGCCAACGCCGGGCCCAGCGTCACGCCTTCGGCCGTTTGCATCACAAACTGCTGCGCTTCCAGCGAGGCCACCAGCCGGTAAACCGTGGTGCGGGGCAATCCGCATTGACGCGCAAGCTGGGTCAGACTCAGACCCGAAGGGCAACTCTCCAGCACTTTCAGTACCGCCGCCGCCCGGGCAATAACCCCAGACTCACCTTCTGCTTTCACCGTCGATCCTCCTGCGGCCATTGACTTTGACGCACTCTCCCACGACACTTATACCATTATACGGATAAGGTGTCCACTATTCGGACACTCCGGACGTTTTTTTCTGGAGAAGAGCATGAAGCAAATTTCTACCGCCGGGGTGTTTACGCTGCTGGCTATCGCCTGTCTGACCATTATGGTCGGTTGTGTCATTGTCCCAGGATTGCCTTCCGTTGCCGCCCATTTGGGCATTAGCGGGCAGGCCAGCTGGCTGATCACCCTGCCCTCTTTGGGCGTGGTGATGTTTGGGCCGATTGCCGCCAAAATCATTGAAAGTAAAGGGCTGTATCGCTCGCTGATGGTGGGTCTGCTGAGCTACGGCGCGTTAGGCGCCGCCGGGGCGTTCCTGGCGCATCCGGCGGTGCTGTTTGCCGACCGTTTTCTGTTAGGCGGCGCAACGGCGCTGGTGATGTCAGCCGGAACCGGGCTGCTTTCCAGCTTCTTTAGCGGCGAACGGCGGCTGAAGATGATTGCGCGTCAGGGCATGTCGATTGAGTTGGGTGGGGTGATTTTCCTGTTCTTTGGCGGGCTGCTGGCCACGGCAGGCTGGCGCTGGCCATTTGCTTTGTATCTGTTTGCCTGGCTGTTTTTACTGATGCTGCTGATCTTTGTGCCCCGCCCGGATGAAACCCGTTATCAGTCGGTTCTGGAAGAGGCCAACGCGCCAACGACCTCCCGACTGATCCCGGTTTATCTTGCCGCCTTCTTTTCGATGGTGTGCTTTTTCACTGCGGTGATCGTGCTGCCTCTGCAGCTGCATGGGCTGGGCTATAACGAAGCGCAAACGGGTTATTACCTGGCATTTATTTCGCTGATGGCGGTGGTTGCCGCCTGGCTGATGCCGCGCGCGGTCAAAGGGCTGGGAGAGTTTACGACGCTGTATCTGGCGTTTCTGGCCTATGCTGCCGCGCATCTGCTGCTGGCATTTTCTTCCGATCCCGGTGGCTTGATCGCCGCAGGCATTCTGATGGGATGCGGATTTGGTCTGTCGGTGCCGCTGGTCAATCATCTGGTGGTTGAGCACAGTCCGGTCAGTCGCCGGGGACAAAATCTGGCTTACCTGTCGATGGCGATTTTTTCCGGGCAGTTCTGCTCTTCTTTTATGGAGCTGATGCCTGGCAATCGCAGTGGGAT
Source organism: Calliopum simillimum (assembly GCA_951812925.1). NCBI lineage: Eukaryota > Metazoa > Arthropoda > Insecta > Diptera > Lauxaniidae > Calliopum > Calliopum simillimum. The sequence goes on along the minus strand of CATOTO010000244.1, from coordinate 12,927 downwards.
TTTCTGTGGCGCGGCGGGTATCGCGTTGATGGTGGTGCCGGTGTTATGGCGATTACATGCCAGCCAGCATAAAGAAGCACGGGAGAGTCAGACTCTCCCGTAATCATCAGCCTTTGGTCACGAACGCTTTGACCACATCCTGCCACGGGGTGGTCGGGTGTCCGGTCAGTTTGCTCAGGGTGTGGCTGTCATCAAACAGGCCGCCTTTCGCCGCTGCGGCATCAGAATCCGCCAGCATCTCTGCCAGCCAGTCCGGCAGGCCTGCGCCCTTCAGCGCGGCGGAGAAATCAGCCTGTGGCATATCGATATACTGGATCGCTTTGCCGCTTTGGCGGGCAATCTCCGCAGTGAATTCCGCCAGGGTGTAAGCGGTATCGCCAGACAGCTCATAAATCTGACCCGCAGCCTCATTGCCAGCCAGCACCGCAGCAGCGGCTTCGGCATAATCCTTGCGGCTGGCAGAGGCAATCTTGCCTTCGGCCGCTGCGCCAATAAATGCGCCGTGCTTGATGGCCGGCGCAATGCTGGCGGCGTAGTTTTCGGTATACCAGCCGTTACGCAAGATGGCGTAAGGCACGCCAGAGGCGATCAACGCCTGCTCGGTGGCCCGGTGTTCCGTTGCCAGTCCCAGCGGGCTGGTGTCCGCATGCAGCAAGCTGGTGTAGGCCAGCAGAGACACGCCCGCCTCTTTCGCCGCGGCGATCACCGCTTTATGCTGCGCCTCACGCGCGCCGACTTCGCTGGACGAGATCAACAACACTTTTTCCACGCCACTGAAGGCGCTGGCCAGGGTTTCGGGTTTGGCATAGTCGGCCTTGCGCAGCTGCACGCCCAACGCCGCCAGATCCGCCGCCTTTTCCGGCGATCGCACGGCGGCAATAATTTCCGCGGCAGGCACTTTCTTCAGTAAAGCATCAATCACTAAGCGGCCCAGTTGGCCAGTCGCGCCGGTAACAGCAATCATGATCATCTCCTGTGGATTTTAATAAGGTGTGGCGGCCGCTGCCGCCGAAATCGCTTTCACCCAACCAGCCTATGCCATACACTAATCAAAAGTAAGTACTTACAGGAATGTTAGTGTGAAAAAAAATCAAGATGTGGCCTGTGACTCGCTCAGCGAAAAGTTTCGCCGTGGTGAACTGTTTGATGCCAACTGCCCCTCACGCGACGTGCTGAAACGGCTGACCAGCCGCTGGAGCCTGCTTATCCTCGTCGCCTTGCAGGACGACACGCTGCGTTTTAGCGAACTGAGAAGAAAAATCGGCGGCATCAGTGAACGTATGCTGTCGCAAACGTTACGATTTATGGAAGAGGATGGCTTTGTAGAGCGTATAGCCTATGACGTTATTCCGCCACACGTTGAGTATCGCCTTTCGCCTAGCGGGCATGAAGTGCGGGGCCAGGTGATCGGGCTGGCAGACTGGATTGAGATGAACCTGCAACAGATTATGGAACATCGCCGCCAGTATGCCGGCGACGTTGAGAAAGCGTAACGCGTCCCCTGCCAGACCGCGCAGGGGACGCCTCGCCGTTAACGGCGTTTTCTTTTGCTCACCAGGCGATACACCGCAAACAGCACCAGCAGCGCAACCCCGCCGCCGACCGCCATCAACACGTTAACGTACCGCACGATAAACGGCGCATCGCCACCGGCACGCAGGGTTTTCACCTGCTCAGCCGTCACCTGCGAGTCGATATTGGCAAAGTGGCTGCGAACGTAGTTGGTGACGGACGCAATCTGCGCATTGTCCAACTGCTGACCGAAGGCGGGCATGCCGACATCGCTGTCACTGCTTTTACGGTGGATCCCGTCGACGATGGTCATCACCAGGTTGCTGGCCGTCTGCCCGGAGACCGCGCTGTTGTGGGTCAGCGACGGATAGAAGTTATCCTTCGTGCCCTCGCCTGCGCGACCGTGACAGCTGGCACAGGCGCCACTGTAAAGCTCCGCGCCATCGGTGCTGCGGCTGTCGGCCAGCGACGCCTGATCGCCCTGCCCGCCGATCACCTGATTAATATCGGTCGCTTTCACCGTCTGGGTTGCCGCAGGTGCGGACGGTGTGACGATCGCCGGGACCTGCTTCATCCATGCTGCAATCGCCTGCAGATCGTCATCGTTCATATGCTGGAAGCTGTGTTCCACCGCTTCACCCATCGGCCCGGCGGCCTGCGCTTTGCCGGCAAGATGCCCGGTTTTCAGGTAGGTGACGATATCATCCTGACTCCAGTCGCCAATGCCACTTTTGTCCGGGGTGATGTTCGGCGCATACCAGCTTCCCAGCGGGCTGCCCGCCAGCGCCTGGTCGCCTTTTTCGGCCATCATCATATTGCGCGGCGTATGGCAGGTGCTGCAGTGCGCCAGCACATCCACCAGATACTTACCGCGATTCAATTGATCGGACGCGCCCGCCTGCTTTTCAAACGGTTTATCGTTGCGATACAGCAGGTTCCAGCCCCACATAATCTGGCGAATGTTGAACGGGAAGCTCAGGTCAGTTTTCGCTTCCGCCGGAATATCCGCCGGCTTCACCCCTTTCATAAAGTAGGTATAAAGCGCGTGAATATCCTCGTCGCTCATCGCGCCGTAAGCCGTGTAAGGCATCGCCGGATAGAGGTTACTGCCATCGGCTGCGACGCCTTTGCGCACCGCATCCGCAAACTGCTGCTCGCTGTAGTTGCCAATACCGTACTGCTTTGATGGCGTGATATTACTGGCAATAATCCGCCCCATCGGCGAGTCGATAGCATAGCCACCGGCAAAGGGCGCACCGTCTTCTTTGGTCTGACGGTGACAGGCACCGCAGTCAGCGGCCACGGCGGTGTATTCACCGCGTTTAATTAATGCCGATTCATCGGCCGCACTGTCCGCCAGCACGGCGGCAGAGGCCAGCAGGCCGCCCACCAGCACGGCGCTTTTCAGCAGAGAAGATCCAGACAGTTTCATGATCAGATCTCCCGCTCAATAATTTCGGCCAGACGAATACTCAGCGCAACGCCGGTCAGCGTGGGGTTAATCACCCCGGAAGCCGGGATAACGCCGGTTGTCGCCAGGAACAGGTTGCTGTGATCCCAGCTCCGGCACTCGTGATTCACCACCGAATCTTTCGCATTGTCACCCATGATCACCGTGCCCATCAGGTGGTCACGGTTCTGCCAGCCGGTATTGTCTTCAATCACTTCACCGCCCATCAGGCTGACGAACTTTTTGTAGTCGGCATCCACCACCTTCTTGCCGGCCTTCACATAGTCATCCACCTCGTAATTCACCGTCAGCATCGGAATGCCGAGCGCATCTTTACGGGTGGTACTTGGGCGCACGGTGTTGGTCGCGTGCGGCAAGATTTCGAACACCGTTGAAATATCGACCCAGCGCGCGGCCTGATGGCGGATCTGTTTATCCAGCTCGCTGCCAATCACACCCTTGCCGATCAGACGCTGTGCCACCGCCATATTCGGCACGTTGTTGGACACGGCATGCTTGATCGCCGCGTGATTTTTACGGAAATCCCCGTCGCGGTAGTTAAAAATCCCGCCCTGCTGAACCGCACCACGGCCGGGCCACATCGGTTCGTCAGCGAGGAATTGCAGGCCCATACCGGTGTGGTCCATCAGGTTACGGCCGACCTGATCGGAACTGTTGGCTACATCAGAAATCAGCAGCAGTTTTGGCGTTTCCAGGCCATGCGCGGCAACGATAAAGTATTTGGCGGTCAGTCGGGTATCCACCCCTTTGGAGCTGCGCACGTGCACCGCGACAATCTTGCCGTCGCTGCCTTTTTCCAGCTTCCACGCGGTGGAATCGGTCATCAGCTTCGCACCGGCATCTTCCGCGTGCTGCGCGTGCTTATCGCCGCTGTACATCGAGCCGATAGGGCAGACCGGCATACAGTTGTTGTTGCCGCTGCAGGCCGGACGACCGTCGTAAGGACGCGTCGCACGGGCGTTTGGCTCATGGATAAAGTGATAGCCTGACGGGCTGAGGCGCGCTTTCAGGCGCTGGAACAGATAGGTTTCGCCTTCTGGCTCCATCGGATAGGGTTTGGATCGCGGTGGGAATGCGCCGCCAGCCTGACCGCTCTGATCGTCGGTATCGCTGCCGCAGACGCCCAGCGCCTCTTCGGCTTTCTGGTAAAAAGGTTCCAGCTCGCTGTACTCCATCGGCCAGTCGCGGCCAACGCCATACAGGGTTTTCAGCTTCATATCGTTCGGCAGATAGCGCCAGCAGGCGGATGCCCAGTGCCAGGTGGTGCCGCCGACTAACTTCAACATTCCCGGGCGGAAATCAAAAGAGCCGACGTTTTCAATGTACTGCTCGTCATAGGAGTGATGGGCCCAGGGCTCGTTGGGATACGGCGAGTTGTAGTTGCCTTTTTTGGAAGAGTTACGGAAATTCTCGACGATTTTCCAGCGCGGGATCTTCTCGCCTGCTTCAAGAATAATCACGGATTTACCCGCGCGGGCGAGCGTCGTCGCGGCATTACTGCCCAACGCGCCGGAGCCGACGACAATCACGTCGGCATCAAATTGCTTGTCCATGGTGTGCTCACATAAATTGGGAAAAATTAGTCGTTTTTCAGGGTCGCTGGCGGCTGTGTCCAGTAATTGGTATGGCCCCGGGAATAGGTCGGGATCACCGTGGCATCGAGCGTCGGTGCGTACATCAAGGCGTCGGTGTAGGTGACAAAGCGGGTGTTATCCACCGCCCGCAGGCTTACTGGCGTGCCGGTAAAGCCCAGATACCAGGCCGAGACGATTTTCTTCGCCGTCGCACCGGTATTGGCATCGGCCATAATGGCGTGGCCATTAAGCGCGTCTGCCGAAGTGATCCCTGCCGCGTTCAGCGCCGCCGCGAGCTTTTGCAGCTTCTGCGGAAACTGGCTATCCTCTTCGGTCAGCCCATTCAGCGCCCGCTGCGCGACCAGTGAGCTGAGCGACGCTTTACCGGTCAGCAGCTGCGAAATGGCCAGAAACTGTGCGCTGTCGGAGCTGGATGCGGGCGTGGCAGCCCAGGAGAGCGCGGGGCGAAGCACGGCAAACCCCAACAGGGCGGCACCGGAAGTCATAAATTGTCTGCGCGATAACATCGTAATCATCCTTGTTGATAAAGTGTGATCCATTTCACGTTATAACCCCACATTTGTAAATGCTTTGTAAACCAAGGGAATTATTAAGCAGCGCTGATAACAAACCCAATACATAAAACTCACCAGCTGAATCCATTAAGCTAACAATGGCGGATTCACCCGGCCGTCGAAGGAGACAGAAATGACCCAGCCAAAAATTGGCGTAGGCGTACTGATTGTGCGGGAAGGCAGGCTGTTACTGGGCCGACGCAGGGGAAGCCATGGCGCAGACAGCTGGTCAGCGCCCGGCGGACACCTGGAATTTGGCGAAACGCCAGAGGCGTGTTCGCGCCGCGAAGTGCTTGAAGAGACGGGTTTGGTGGTGGGAAAACTGGCTAAGGTCGCGTTCACTAACGACTTTTTTATCGCCGAGAAGAAACACTACGTTACGCTTTTTATGCTGGCAGAAGACGTTCGCGGCACGCCGCAGCGCTGTGAACCCGACAAATGTGCCGGATGGGAATGGTTTTCCGCCGATGAATTGCCGCAGCCGCTGTTCGCCCCACTGGAAACACTTCGTCAGGAAGGCGAGTTATTGCCTATACTGACCGGCCGCTGATACCCCGGCGTATTTAGAGGCATCGGGCCAGTCGCTCATGCAGACCGGTGAGCCGCTTATTCCAGCGTCACCAGCCGCCCTTCTTTGGCGCTCAGTAACGCCGCATCCAGTACTTCCAGGGTCATAATCGCCTGCTCGGGCGTGACCGGAGGTGCGATCCCTTCCCGCACGGCCCTGGCGAAAGCTTCGTAATAAGCGTGATAGCTGCCCTGAGCGGACGGCACGCGTTCTTCACCCGCCGCCGTGCGCAGCGTTCCCCACAGCGCCTGCTCTTCATAGCCCCAACCTTGCAGATCGTCGGCCGGCCGCTTTCCGGCAAAGATGGCGTTGGCCTGCACGTCCGTGCCGTTGGAGACGTAACTGCCCTGGTCGCCATAGGCACGGATATCGCGCGCGGCCAGGTGATTCAGCTTGCTGGATGAGATATGCGAATGCACGCCGCTGGTGTGCGTCAGGGTGATGACAAAGCTGGCATCGGTCTGGCCTTCCGGGCGGTCGACCCTATCAGTCTGTGCCAGCACCGATTTCACCGGCCCAAGCAGCCACACCGCCTGATCGACCAGGTGGCTACCCATATCACGCAGCAGGCCGCCGGTTTCGCCGCCTTCCAGCGTATGGGGATCGTCAAGATCCATGCGGTTATGCAGCCGCCACAGCTTGCCGACGCGCTGCTGTTCCAGCACATTCCGCAGCGTCAGAATATCTGCGTCAAAGCGGCGATTATGATAAATGCCCAACACCACGCCTTTCGCTTTCGCGGCGGCGGCCAGTTCGCGTCCGGTGGCGGCATCCGGCGCAAACGGCTTATCGGCAATCACCGCCACGCCCGCCTCAATCGCCTCCAGCACCAGTTCACGGCGGGTTTGCGGGGGTGTGGTGATGGTGACGATATCCACGCCCGCGTCCAGCATCGCCGTCAGGCTTGGATAGATCGGGACATCCGGAAAATCCGCCTTCACGCGGGCAATGGTCGCCGGTGCTCTGGCGACGATCCCCACCAGCTCCACGCCTTTTGCCGCGGTAATAAACGGTGCATGAAAGTTCTGACCGCCGGTGCCGTATCCCACTAGTCCAATTCGCATTCGTGGCTCCTGTTGGATGTTGATCACAATTTAGCTTTTAACTTTAGTCAGTTAACCACAAACCAGCCAATCGGCCCGGCGAATATCTGGTGAGCAAGACCAACTGGCAGTAGAGTAAGAAATCCTGATAGCTGATGACGATGAGCGTGTGATGACCCAGCTGGCCCCGATTATCAATTTGTCCTCCCATCCGATTATGGATGCCGAATACCTTGCCAGTTGCAAAGCGTCGCTGGACGAAAGCGGTGCGCTGGTCCTGCGAAATTTTCTGACTGCAGACGCGCTGGATGCTATACGCCAGGAGGGTGAAGCGCAGCAGCATCTGGCGTTTTATACCGCCAGTAAGCACAACGTTTATTTGAAAGCGCCGGATGACGCCTATGCGGCCGATCATCCGCGCAACCATCAGATTATCTCGTCCAAAGGCTGCATCACGGATGATCAGGTGCCCGAGCACTCCCCTTTGCGCACGCTGTATAACGCCGAGGCATTTAAAGCGTTTCTGTGCAGCGTGCTGGGCGAACAGCAGCTGTATCCCTATGCGGATTCCCTTTCCTCTATCAATCTGCACTATGCCCACACCGGCCAGGAACTGGGCTGGCACTTCGATAACTCGTCGTTTGCCATCACCCTGCTGATCCAGAAACCGCAGGGCGGCGGCGTGTTTGAGTACGTCAGCAATCTGCGCAATGCCGAAGCGGGCGAGATGAATTTCGAGGGTGTGGAAAAGGTACTGCACCAGCAGCAGCCGGTCGAAAAGCTGGCGATTAATCCCGGCGACCTGGTGCTGTTCCGCGGCCGCAATGCGCTGCACCGCGTCACGCCAACCGAAGGCGATACCAGCCGGATGTTAGTGGTGCTGGCCTACAATGCCCAGCCCGATATTGCCCTGTCCGAAACCGCCCGCATGACCTTTTACGGCCGCCTTTAAACGTCGGAACAGTCCGGCGCGATGCATATCGCCACGCGCCTGACTGCCCTTCTGCTGTCTTTCTGCACCGATCTTGCGCCCCAATTCAACGCACGCCTGAAACGCCGGCCAGCTGAACTATTCAAAATCAATAGCTTATTTTTGGCACTCATTTTGCAATCTCATTAAGTGGAACCCAATCCCATTTTATGAGACCTCGCCATGTCCATTCTGGAAACTACCGCCAGCATTCTTAAATTGATGGTATCGCTGCAAAGCGGAATCCGTATCAATGACGTGATCAGCCATCTCGGCATGCCCAAGAGCACGGCCTCCCGAGTGATGAATCAGCTGGAATCTTATGGCTATGTCGAAAAAAGACGAAGCAAGAGGCCTGTTCCTGCCCGGTCCGCTGATCCTGTCCCGCTTCACATCTGGTGAATCGCGCCGCGCCGCTCAGTGAACTCGTCGATAACGCGTTGCGATCGTTATGCGAACAGACGGGATACACCGGCTATATCTCGATGCTGGATAACCAGGAAATCCTGGTGCTCAGAGTCATTCACGGTCGCCAGACGCTGCCAGTGGTGACCTGGCCGGGTTCACGATCCCCGGCCTGGGGCACTTCACCGGTAGAGCCCTGCTGGCCCGTCTCAGCGAACCCCAGCTGCAGGCCTTCTTAACCAGTCCTCAGGTCCAGACCCAGCTGATCGGCACCGATCACAGCATTGAAAAATTGACCGCGGCGATTGCCGTTGCCCGCGACGCCGGTTTTGCCACTGCGGTGAATGAGTCGGTGGCCGAGACGGCGTCGGTCAGTTGCGCCATTGGCGATCCCACCACCCATGAAGCGGTGGCGTTTTGCCTGTCCTTCCCCCAAACGCTGGCCCAGCCAGAAGAGCTGCAGCGTATTGCCACCTTGCTGAAAGAGACCGCCTTGCTTATCGCCCAGAAAACAGGTGACCGGCTGGTGAGCCACCAGCCTTAACAATTTTGCCAATACCAGGAGATTCACCGTGAGTCAGAAACCACGTTCAAACTCATCCCACGATGAGGTCCATCCCCGCACTTTCGCGCCAGCAACACTGCTGCTGCTGCTGGCACTCAGCGTGTTTGGCGCGATCATCGGGGTTCAGTTACTGACCACCCTCGGCGTCACGCCAAATACCGCCATTATTGGCGCGATGGTGGCGATGGTGATCGCCCGTATTCCGCTGCAATGTTTTGCGCGGTTTCGCTCGATCCATATTCAAAACCTGGCACAGAGCGCGACCTCAGCGGCGACCTTTGGCGCGGCCAACTCGCTGTTGCTGCCGGTTGCCATCCCGTGGCTGTTTGGCCGTCAGGATATGGTAATGCCGATGTTTTTCGGCGTCGCGCTGGCGATGTTGCTCGACGGCTATCTGCTGTACCGTCTGTTTAACACCCGCATTTTCCCGGCAGAGGGCGCATGGCCACCGGGCGTGGCGGCCGCCGAATCGATCAAAGCGGGCGATCAGGGCGGCAAGCACGCGGCCCTGCTCGGCGTGGGTATCGCGATGGGTGCGGTGGGTTCCTGGTTCAAATTCCCGATGGCCGCACTGGGAACGGCGTTTATTGGCAACGTCTGGGCGCTGGGCATGCTCGGCGTTGGCTTCCTGTTACGCGGCTATTCGCTGCCGATGTTCAATATTGATATCAACAAACTCTATATCCCGCACGGCATGATGGCCGGTGCAGGCATCGTGGCGTTATTCCAAATCGTCAAGCTGGTGCGCAGCGGTAAGCATGACGTTCAACCGCAGAACGCAGCAGCGGGCGTATTGCCAGAAACACAAAACGCGCAGATCGGTAAAACGCTGCGATTGGGTGCGCTGGGGTTTGCGGTCATTTCGGTATTGATTGCGCTGAGCAGCGGCCTGTATCTGCACCTTTCGTTGCCATGGCTACTGGCCTTTATGCTGTATTCCGCCTTTGCCGCGTTCCTGCATCAGATGATTGTTGGTCTGGCAGCCATGCATTCCGGCTGGTTCCCGGCGTTTGCCGTGGCGCTGATCACCCTGCTCGTCGGCATTCTGATTGGCTTCCCGCCTGAAGCGCTGGCCATGCTGTGCGGCTTTTCGGCTGCCACCGGTCCGGCTTTTGCCGATATGGGCTATGACCTTAAAGCGGGCTGGATCCTGCGCGGTAAAGGCGAATTTACCGCGTTCGAACTGGCGGGCCGCCGTCAACAATTGCTGGCCGCAATGCTGGCCTTCGTGGTTGCCATCCCGGTGGTGCTGTTTATTTACAAAGGCTACTTCTCGCAAGGGCTGATCCCGCCAGTCGCCAAAGTGTATGTGGCGGCCATTAATGCCGGGGTCTCGATGGATATCGCCAAATCCCTGCTGATCTGGGCCATTCCTGGCGCATTGATCCAGTTGGTGGGCGGCCCAGGCCGTCAGATGGGCGTATTACTGGCAACCGGCCTGTTAATCAATAACCCGATGGCGGGATGGGCAGTACTGATCGGCATCCTGATCCGTACCGTATGGCTGCGGATGGGCGGCGAGCCCGCACGTAACAAAATGGAAGTGCTGGCGGCTGGCATGATTGCCGGTGATGCGCTGTTCAGCTTCTTCACATCGGTTCTGCCTGGCGGCAAAAAATAATTCGTCTATTTAAGGGAAAAAATGAGCTTACATCAGACTTTACAGGTATTTGAATTACTGGACAGCGCCTGGGCCAGTGGTCAGAAGGTGCAGCAACTGCTGGCGGGATACGCCAATGTGGAGGTCACGGTGAAAGAGGTTCACGGCCTGAAGGGCAAAACCGATTTCATCAAAATCGTTATCCCCGGCTTTGAAGGTAAACGCCTGGGCGGCTCGGCACCCACGCTGGGCATTGTTGGCCGGCTGGGCGGCATTGGTGCCCGGCCGGGGCGCATTGGCATGGTTTCCGATGCAGATGGCGCGGTGGCAGCCGTTGCGTCGGCACTGAAGCTGGCCGAAATGCAGCGCCAGGGCGACAGCCTGCCGGGCGACGTGATTTATCACCACCCATATCTGTCCGGACGCCCCCCACCCGCCCACATGAGCCAGTGGACTTTATGGACTCGCCGGTCGAAACCGAAGACATGAATGAGCAGGAAGTCTCCGATGAGATGGACGCGGTGCTGTCCATTGACACCACCAAAGGCAACCGCATCATCAATCACAAAGGCTTCGCCATTTCGCCGACGGTGAAAGAAGGCTATATCCTGCGCGTGTCGAAGACCTGCTGCGGGGTGATGGAGATGACCACCGGACAGCTGCCGGTCACCTTCCCGATCACCACCCAGGACATCACGCCTTATGGCAACGGCGTTTATCATCTGAACAGCATCCTGCAGCCGTCCCATCGCCACCCGCGCACCGGTGGTCGGTGTGGCGATTACCGCCGTCGGTCTGGTACCGGGGTTGTGGCACCGGAGCCAGCCATGAGGTGGATATTGCGCTGGCCTGTAAAATTTGCCGTTGAAGTGGCCAAAGAGTTCTCACGCGGCACCTGTCAGTTCTTTGATCAGGATGAGTATCAGCGTCTGCTGAAGCTATATGGCTCGTTGGCTCATCTGCAAAAACGTCAGCCGGAGGTTTGAGATGGCAATCACGAAAATTGGCACGACTGACCATTGGCCAGGCCCCCGCGTAGTGACATCACAACCGATTCTGGATAAGCTCTGCCTGGCCACGTCAGTTGCCTGCACGCCGGGGTGCTGGACGGGCCTGGACGATGCCACCATTGCCAGCCGCTTCACGGTGATCCCCGGCGAGGCAGTGCTGACCTCACGCCTGCTGGACGGTCGTGCCGTGGTGATGGGGAAAGCGGCGGTCGGCCTGGCGGTGCAGCAAAAAATCAGTGAACTGGCGGCGGCAGGCTGTCAGCTGGTGGTGCTGCTGTGCACCGGTGAATTTCATGGACTGCACGGTGATGGCGCCTGGCTGATTGAACCCGACCGGATTATGCCGCCGACGCTGAATGCGCTGGTCGGCGATCGTCAGGCGGGGATCCTGGTGCCGCTAGCCTCGCAAATTGCCAGCGAGCAACAGAAGTGGCATAACGCTACCCGTCCGCCGGTATTTGCCGTGGCGTCACCCTATACGGCGACGGAAGAGGAGGTTGCCGCCGCCGCCCGATCGCTGGCCGATCGGGGGGCTGAGATTATCCTGACCGATTGCATGGGCTACACTGGCTGGCACCAGGCAATCTGTAAACGCCACGTCGATCTGCCGGTGATTTTATCGAATCAGCTGCTGGCGGACCTGTTGCGTAATCTGTTGTAAAAGGAGCGATGATGAAACTGCTGTTACTGAGTAATTCCACCTTACCGGGCTCCGGTTTTCTTGGCGCCGCTAAGCCGCTGATCGGCCGCGATCTGACACCCGGACAGTCGGTGGTGTTTATTCCCTTTGCGGGCGTAACCCAAAGCTGGGATGCCTATACCAACAAGGTGCGCGACGCGTTAGCCGACCTGCAGCTGGAGATTACCGGCGTGCATTCCCTTGCCGATCCGCTGGCGGCGATTGCCAGTGCCGACGCGATTATGGTCGGCGGCGGCAACACCTTTAACCTGCTGAAAGAGTGCCGCATGCGCGGGCTGCTAAAACCGATTGCGGCCGCGGTGAAGAAAGGCGCGCAATATATTGGCTGGAGTGCCGGCGCGAATCTGGCGTGCCCGACCATTCGCACCACCAACGATATGCCGATTGTCGATCCGGGTGGCTTCGACGCGTTAAATCTTTTCCCACGGCAGATCAATCCGCATTTCACCAATGCATTACCGACCGGCCATCAGGGGGAAACCCGTGAACAGCGTATCCGCGAGTTACTGGTGCTTTCCCCTGAGCTGGAGGTGATCGGCCTGCCGGAAGGTAACTGGATTGAGATGCATGACGGCGAAGCCTTTTGCCACGGCCGCATGCCACACTGCTGTTTAAAGCCGGTGAAGATGCGGTGGCCCTCACAGCCGAACAGCGGCTCCTCTGATATCGGCTACTTGCTCAACAACGCCTTCCAGGCCCGGGCGAAGATCTGCTGGGTGCGGAAGGCGATCAGCACCTGCCAGTCAGGATCGCAAGGATAGAAACCGTCATAAAGATCCTGCTTGATCTGCTGCCCGCGATCGCTGGCAGGATCGCCATACAGATGCAGCCAGTGATCGTCGCGCACGCGGCGATGCATCTCTTCCCCATCCAGCGTGCCGCACTCCACCACCAGTTGTAGCAGCTGCGTCCCCGGCAGAAGATCGAGCATAAA
>CATOTO010000243.1:0-13793 GCA_951812925.1 Calliopum simillimum | reverse complement strand
CCCCATTTTCACGCACCGCCCACTGCACAGCGTCTCGCCGCATCGCCAATTACGGGCCTGTAGCCAACGGCCCATATCTTGCTTGTGCCAGGCTAATCAATGACATGGCATTTTGCCGTTAGTCGTTTCAAGGCTTCGCCTCGCCGTGCACGGTGTGGGTTGTTCCAGGAGTTGTCGGCAATGCACAGTCTGTTATCACCCGGTATGCGCCTGCTCGGGCGCTTCGGTTTCGCGCGCAAGTTCCAGATTCTGTTCCTCCTGTTCATGCTGCCGCTGGTCGGCAGCCTGTGGATGATCGCGGCGGACTATCGCGAGAAAAGTGCGGTCATCTCCAGCGAAAAGTCCGGCGTCCAGCAACTGTTGGCCATGGACTCCCTCGACAGCCAGCTCACCGCCCAGCGTAACCTCGCCGCGCGATGGAAGGCAGTGGACCTGCTGCGCGAACCGACGCCCGCGGCCAAGGCGGCGATGGACAAGGTCGACGCCTTGAATCCCATGATCCAGCAAAGCCTGCAAGCCCTGGGCGACACGCTCGCTGCCCAGCAGGCCAGCGCCGAAACCCTGGCCCGTTTTACGGCGTTGCAGGCGACGGTCAAGGGCATGGACACGCAATCGCTGCGCACCGTCGGCTGGTGGCCGGACGGCTACGACCGCTTCACCTCGGCGCTGACCGCTATGCAGGGCCTGCGCGAGCAAATCGCCCTCGACACCGGCCTGATTCTCGACCCGTGGCTGGAAACCTACCTGCTGATGCAGATTTCCACCCAGCAGACGCCGGACCTGATCGAACGGGTGGGGCGCATGGCCAGCGTGGGTCAGTCGTCCATCGCATCCGGGCAGTTCACCCTGCAAAGCCGCTTGCAGATGCGCGACCTGCGTAGCCGCATCGGCGACGCGCGGGATCAGTTGATCAAGGCCGCCGCCTCGCTCAAGGCCAAGCCGTATCCGGGCCTGGAATCCTGGAGCGCGCAGTACGACAACAGCCTGCAACTGCTCGACAGTGAGCTCAAGATCCTCGACGACGGCGTGTTCGGCGGCACCATCAAGCTCGACAGCGCCGCCTTCGACCGCAGCGTCGACGCCATGCTGGGCAGCCTGGGGGCGCTGCGCAACCAGTCGCTCAACTCGCTGGACGCACGCCTGAGCTATTACCACGCCCGCTCCCTGGAGCAATTCGTGCCGGTGGCAGCCACGTTCAGCCTGCTGGCCCTGGCGGCGCTGTACCTGTTCATGTGCCTGCAGGCCGCGATTCAACGCAGTGCCAGCGGCATCACCACGCTGGCCGAGTCGTTGCGCGACGGCAACCTGTGCGTGGAAGTGTCGGTGCAAGGCCGTGACGAACTGGCCGCCATCAGCGCCGCGCTCAACGTTGCCGTGGCGCAGTTGCGCACCAGCCTGCTCGGGGTCAACCACGAGACTGAGCAGCTCGGTTCGGCCGTGCTCACCCTCAATGCCCAGTCGGGCAGCACCCTCAACGAGGTTGAAGACCAGCAGCACCAGATCAGCCAGATCGCCGCCGCCGCCACCCAGCTGGCGGCCACCTCGATGGGCGTGGCCAGAAGCTGCGAACAGGCGTCCGGCAGTGCCCAGCACACCCGGCGCATTGCCGAAGACAGCAGCCGCGACAGCCAGCGCACCACGGCCAGCATTCAGCAGCTCAACCAGCGGCTCACCGACACCGCCAACGCGCTGGAACAGGTGAGCCAGCAGGGCCAGCAGATTCAGTCGGTGGTCGATACCATTCGTGGCATCGCCGAACAGACCAATCTGCTGGCGCTCAACGCCGCCATCGAAGCCGCCCGCGCGGGCGAGCAGGGCAGGGGCTTTGCCGTGGTGGCCGACGAAGTGCGCAGCCTGTCGCAACGCACCCAGGCCTCCACCGCGCAAATCGCGAGTACGGTGGACAGCCTGCGCGCCACGGTCAGCCAGGCCGTCAGCCTGATGGGCGCCGCCTGCGAGCAGGCACTCACCGACGCTGAGTCGGTTACCGGCCTGGGCGCGCGCCTGGGCGAGATTGCAGGTGCCGTGCAGAACGTCACCGACACCCTGGCGCAGATTGCGGCCGCGGTGGAAGAACAAGCCACCACCGCGGATGAAGTGAGCGGCAATATCCAGCAGGTGGACCAGGCCGCCGGGCGCTTGCTCGACGGCGCACGGGCGGTGAACCAGGCGGCGGATACCTTGAGCAGAGGCAGCCGCGCCTTGAGCGACAACACCGCGCGGTTCCGTCTGGGCTGAGCCTGCGGATGAACCTTCGGGGGTTACGGGGCTCACTTGTTAAGTCGCCCTGTGCCCTTGCCGAAAGGAATCCGCATGCCTTCAACCCCGCCCACATCCCCGCTGCACGGCCCCGTCGAACGTGAACTCAGCCCACGTGCGGTCATCACCGGGGTGGTGCTCGGCATCCTGTTGACCCCTTCCAATGTCTACGCCGGCCTGAAGATCGGCTGGTCATTCAACATGTCGATCATCGCCCTGCTGGTCGGTTACGCGATCTGGCAAGGCCTGGCCAGGCGCTCCACCACCCAACTGCCGTGGACATTGCACGAGAGCAACATCAACCAGACCGTCGCTTCGGCGGCGGCGTCGATCATTTCCGGCGGGCTGGTGGCACCGATCCCGGCCTACACCTTGTTGACCGGCCACCAGTTGGACCCGATCCCGATGATCGCCTGGGTGTTTTCGGTGAGTTTTCTCGGCATCTGGATCGCCTGGTACCTGCGGCCCTCGCTGCTCAATGACAAGGCGCTGAAATTTCCCGAAGGCATGGCCACCCTGGAGACGTTGTTGCACATCTACAACCATGGCCGCGAAGCCGCGACGCGCTTGCAAGTGTTGCTCGGCGCCGCGTTGCTGTCCGGGCTGGTCAAGTGGGTGGACACTTTTCTGTGGGCGTTCCCGCGCTGGTCGCCAAGCGCGCAGCTCGAACGTCTCACCTTTACCGCCGACCCGTCGCTGTTGCTGCTCGGCTTTGGCGGCATCATCGGCCTGCGCGTGGGCCTGACGCTGTTGCTCGGTGCGCTGCTCGCCTGGGGCGGGCTGGGGCCTTGGCTGCTGGCGCAGCATATGGTGAGCCTGCCCGAAGGCAGCAGCGGCCCGCAGTTCGCCGCGCTGGTGGAATGGCTGCTGTGGCCGGGGGTGAGCCTGATGGTGTGCTCGACCCTGGCTTCGCTGGCGATCCGTCTGTGGGCGTTGCACGCTTCGACCAAAGCTGGCGGCGGCACGCCCTGGACCTTGCCCAAGCCTGGGCCGGCCGCGGGTTTCGCGCTGTCGATCATCCTTGTGGTGAGCCTGCGGGCGCTGCTGTTCGGCATCAATCTGGGCATGGCCCTGCTGACCATCCCTCTGGCGATCTGCCTGGCTGCCGTGGCGGCGCGGGTAGTGGGCGCCACCGGCATTCCGCCGATCGGGGCCATCGGGCAATTGTCCCAGTTGAGTTTCGGCATCGTCGCGCCGGGGCAGGTGCCGATCAACCTGATGAGCGCCAACACCGCCGGCGGTTCGGCCGGGCAGTGCACCGACCTGATGAACGACTTCAAGGTGGGCAAAGCGATTGGGGCGACGCCACGCAAGCAGATGATTGCGCAGATCCTGGGGATTTTTGTCGGCAGCATCGTCGGGGTGTTCGCCTACCTTGCGCTGATCCCCGACCCGCAAGGCATGCTGCTGACCGAGGAGTGGCCGGCACCGGCCGTGGCCACCTGGAAAGCCGTGGCGCAAACCCTCACCCTCGGCCTGGATTCATTGTCGCCGAGTATTCGCTGGGCCATTGGCATCGCGGGCCTGATCGGCGTGTTGCTGGGCGTGCTGGACAGCACCTTGCCGGCCCATCGCGCGCGCTACCTGCCGAGTGCGGCCGCCCTGGGCCTGGCATTTGTGCTGCCGGCCTCGGTGTCACTGATGATGGCGCTGGGCGCGGTGCTCACCTGGCTCGTCAGCCTGCGCTGGCCGAGCGTGACGCAGCGCTTTGCGATCACGGCGGCGGCAGGGTTGATAGCCGGTGAGAGCATCACCGGCGTGGGTGCGTCGTTGTGGCAGATGTTTCGGTAAGCCGGCAGATCCGATGTGGAAGTGAGCTATTTCAGCCAATCCCATTCCTGTGGCGAGCGGGCAAGCCCTAATGCCGTTCAGTCAAGGAAAATGTGTGGGCTTATTGTGGCGAGCGGGCTTGCCCCGCGTTGGGGTGCGAAGCGTCCCCAATCCAGCAAAACGCGGTGTGCCTGATACGGCTCAGCGCCTGGTTTTGGGGCTGCTGCGCAGCCCAACGCAGGGCAAGCCCGCTCGCCACAGAGAATCTGCGCTTAAGTGAACGGCATAGGGCAAGTCAGCTTGCTACAACAAACCGGCTCTACGCCTCACTTGGCAAACGCATACTCGCCACCTTGCTCCACCGCCTTGCGATACGCCGGCCGCGCCTGGAAGCGCTGCACCCACGCGGCAAGGTTAGGGTAGGCCTGCAACTTGCCCTGAGCCTTGGCGATTTCGCCGATGAAACTCATCTGGATATCCGCGCCGCTCAACCACTCGCCCATCAGGTAAGGCGTGCTTGCCAGGGCGTTATCCAGATAACTCAGGTAATTGGCCACTTCCGATTCGATACGCGGATGCAACGGCGCACCGGCTTCACCCAGGCGACCCACATACAGATTGAGCATCAGCGGCAACATGGCCGAACCTTCGGCAAAGTGCAGCCATTGCACGTATTGGTCGTAGCTGGCGCTGGCGGCGTCCGGTTGCAGGCGGCCGGCGCCGTGGCGGCGGATCAGGTAGTCGACAATGGCGCCGGACTCGATCACCACGTTGCCCTCGTCCTCAATCACCGGCGACTTGCCCAGTGCATTGATTGCCTTGAGTTCCGGCGGCGCCAGGTTGGTTTTCGGGTCGCGCTGGTAACGCTTGATCTCGTACGGCAGGCCAAGCTCTTCCAGCAGCCACAGAATGCGCTGGGAACGTGAGTTGTTAAGGTGATGGACGATGATCATGGACGGCTCCAGAGTGTGGGGTGTGCAGGAATGGACTGTCACAGCGCCGCAGAGTGCCCCGGCATTCCCTAGGGTGTTTACAACTGTTAACTTTTTTGCGCGGCCATTCGCATTAGGCTAGGCGCGTGCCCCCAACCTGTGAAGAACCCGCCACCATGAAACTGCACGTTATTGCCGTCACGTTCCTTGCCTTCGCCACCTTCCAGGGGCACGCCGCCGTGCCGATCACCCACGTCGCCATCTACCGCGGCCCGGCGGGGTGCGATGACTGTTCGGAAAACGTGAAAACGGCGCTGCTGCGCCTCAACCCCGGCTACCAGGTCGACTTCGTCGGCGCAGACGAGGCTATCGACATCACCGCGCAAACCCTCGCACGCTACGACCTCTACGTGCAGCCAGGCGGCGGCCAGGACATTCCCGGCGCCCTCGACAGCCTGGGCGATGAGCGCGCCGAAGCTATTCGCAGTTACGTGGCAAAGGGCGGCCGTTACCTGGGACTGTGCATGGGCGCCTATCTGGCGGACGACAACAACCTCGGCCTGATCCCCGACGCCATCGACACCGAAGCCGGTCGTCCGGGCTTTGAAGTCAGCGGCATCGACGATGCGGCGGTGCGCGTCACCTGGGCCGGCAAGCCGGACTACGTGTTCTATCAGGACGGTCCGTATTTCCCCACGTCCACGGCGGCCACGCCTTACCAGACCCTCGCGACCTACCACAATGGCGACGTCGCGGCCGCGCGCTACACCTATAAAAAGGGCGTGGTGGTGCTCAGTGGTCCGCACCCGGAAGCCGGGCGCGAGTGGTTCGAGAACGCCGATATACCGCTGGACAAAATGCCCCGTGGCGACCTGTTTGGTGCGTTGATCCGCAGCGTTCAGGAGTAACGCCGCCGACGCCACGGGGCTGTGAGCACTTCTCTGCATGTCGACATCAGGCACGATCGTGACGTACTCAGGCCTTTTCGCCTGGCGCTGCGCCCGTATGGTGGTGCGCAATTGGGTCGCAGAGCACAACAAAAACAATGATTAACCTCAACTCCAAGGATTCCAGCGGTCAGTTGGCGCAAGGCTTCAAGCCCCGCCATGTGACCATGCTGTCGATTGCCGGCATCATCGGCGCCGGGCTGTTTGTCGGTTCCGGGCATGCCATCGCGGCGGCCGGGCCGGCAGTGTTGCTGGCGTACCTGGCCTCCGGGCTGCTGGTGGTGCTGGTGATGCGCATGCTCGGCGAAATGGCGGTGGCGCGGCCTGACACTGGCTCGTTCTCCACCTACGCCGACCAGGCCATCGGCCCCTGGGCCGGGTTCACCATCGGCTGGTTGTACTGGTGGTTCTGGGTGCTGGTGATCCCGATTGAAGCGCTGGCCGCCGGGCATGTGCTCAACCAGTGGTTCCCGCAGGTGGACGCCTGGCTGTTCGCGCTGCTGTCGATCATCCTGCTGGTGATCACCAACCTGTTCAGCGTGGCCAAGTACGGTGAGTTCGAATTCTGGTTCGCCATGGCCAAGGTGATCGCCATCGTCGGTTTTATCGGCCTGGGTTTCAGCGTGCTGATGGGCTGGATTCCGGACCGCGAAGCCAGCGGCCTGAGCCGGCTGATGCAGGAACACGGCGGCTTTGCGCCCAACGGTCTGTCGGCGGTGGTGGGGGCGTTTATCACCATCATGTTCAGCTTTATCGGCACCGAAGCGGTGACTATCGCTGCCGCCGAATCGAGCAACCCGGCGCAGAACATCGCCAAGGCGACGCGCTCGGTGATCTGGCGCATCGGCGTGTTCTATCTGCTGTCGATCTCCATCGTGATTTCGGTCGTGCCGTGGAACGATCCGCTGCTGGCCTCCGTGGGTTCTTACCAGCGCGCGCTGGAGTTGATGAACATCCCCAACGCCAAGTTCATGGTCGATCTGGTGGTGCTGATCGCCGTGGCCAGTTGCATGAATTCCTCGATCTACATTTCTTCGCGCATGCTGTTTTCCCTGGGCAAGCGCGGCGATGCGCCGCGCGCGCTCAAAGCCACCTCGGCGGCGGGCGTGCCCAGGGCGGCCGTGATTGCCAGCACCATCATTGGCGCGGGCGTCACGCTGCTGAGCTATTTCATGCCCGCCGGGCTGTTCCAGTTTCTGCTGGCCAGCTCCGGCGCCATCGCGTTGCTGGTGTACCTGGTGATCGCGGTGTCGCAATTGCGCATGCGTCGGTTGCTGCTGCGGCAAAACGTTGAGCTGACCTTTCGCATGTGGCTGTTTCCCTGGTTGACCTACCTGGTGATTGTCTTCATCTGCCTGGCCCTGGGGGTGATGATGGTGACGCCGGATCATCGCCTGGAAGTGTCGTCGACGATTGGCCTGGCGCTGGTGATTTCGTTTATCGGCCTGGTCACTGCGCGCCAGCACGGGCCGCTGGCCAAACCGGTGGCGCTGGAGCAATCCTGATCAATCGCTTTGGAGTGAATGCCGTGGCACCTGACACGCCGGTCTGCCAGACCATCGGCTTTTTGCTGCTGGACCAGTTCACCTTGATTTCCCTGTCGTGTGCGGTCGAGCCGTTGCGCATGGCCAATCAACTGGCGGGCGAGGAGCTGTACCGCTGGCAGACCCTGAGCCTCAACGGCCAGCCGGTATGGGCCAGCGATGGCGTGGCGGTCACGCCGGATGCGTCCACCCGCGACCTGCTCAGTCTCGACGCGGTCGTGGTGTGCGGTGGTATTGGCATTCAACAGGCTGTGACCGCCGAGCACATTGCCTGGCTGCGCAACCAGGCGCGTCTGCATTGCCGGCGGCTGGGGGCGGTGTGCACCGGCAGTTGGGCGCTGGCCCTGGCCGGGTTGCTCGATGGCTTCCAGTGCAGCGTGCATTGGGAACTGATGGCGTCGATGCAGGAGGCCTTTGCCCGCGTCACGGTGAGTGCGAGCGTGTTCACCCTCGACGGCAATCGCTTCACCAGCTCCGGCGGCACTGCGCCGCTGGACATGATGCTGCACCTGATCAGCCGCGATCACGGTCACGAACTCTCGGCGGCGATCTCGCAGATGTTCGTGTACGAGCGCATTCGCAACGAACGCGATCAGCAGCGTGTGCCCCTCAAGCACCTGCTCGGCACGCAGCAGCCCAAGCTGCAGGAAGTGGTTGCGCTGATGGAGGCCAATCTGGAAGAACCCATCGAACTGGACGATCTGGCGGCCTACGTGAACGTCTCGCGGCGCCAGCTGGAGCGCATGTTCCAGCGCTACCTGTTTTGCACGCCATCGCGTTACTACCTCAAACTGCGCCTTACCCGCGCGCGGCAACTGCTGATGCAGACCTCGCTGTCGATTGTCGAGCTTGGGGTGATCTGCGGCTTCGTGTCGACACCGCATTTTTCCAAGTGCTACCGCGATTTTTTTGGCATCGCCCCCAGCGACGAGCGCGCCGACATGCGCCTGCACCCGCCACTCGCCTCACCGCCCCCGCTGCACGCCCCCGCGCCGGCAACCCCCAGAAGCACCCTGGAACAGGCACGAGACGAACCGACCTTCGCCAGCGTGCGCCTTCAACGGCGCTGATGATTACCACGCTGGAATCTGTGTGGCTAGCTAGCGGGTTGTGGCGAGCGGGCTTGCCCTAATGCCGTTCAGCTAAGGAAAATGTGTGGGCTTATTGTGGCGAGCGGGCTTGCCCCGCGTAGGGGCGCGAAGCGCCCCCACTCCAGCAAAACGCGGTGTACCTGATACGGCTCAGCGCCTGGTTTTGGGGCTGCTGCGCAGCCCAACGCGGGGCAAGCCCGCTCGCCACAAGACACCGCCCACCCAGTCGACCCCAATCAAATGTGGGAGCTCTCGAGCCCCAGCGAGGCTGCGATGGGATCACCGCGGTGTACCTGCCAGACCGAGTCGCCTGCATCGCAGCCTCGCTGAAGCTCGACAGCTCCCACAGGAGATCAGCGGTGTAGGTTGTATCCCCATTCGCAAGTCTCACGCCAGACACTGCCCACCCAGTCGACCCCCATCAAATGTGGGAGCTCTCGAGCCCCAGCGAGGCTGCGATGGGATCACTGCGGTGTGCCTGCCAGACCGAGTCGCCTGCATCGCAGCCTCGCTGAAGCTCGACAGCTCCCACAGGGGCAATCAGCGCCACGAGCTTGTCACTGGCTTCGGCAACGAACATGACATGTCCCGGGTTTCTAAAAACGCCATCACCGTACACGCGTCCTGCTCTGCACCGCCAGGTCCAGCGCTTTCTGCATGTCCAGCCGCGCCGAGCGTCCCACGTCCTTGTCGGTGCGTTGGTAGTTGCGCTCGGACGGCAGGATGGGTGCGGTCAGGTCTTGGGCGTCGCTGCGTTCGAAGTCGTTTTTTTCGCCGATGGCCATTGAGCTGCGGCGCAACAGCATGCGCAACTGCTCGGGTTGCAACTGTGGGTTGATCGACAGCATGGTCGCCAGCAACCCTGCAACCATTGGCGTGGCATAGGAGGTGCCGCAATGCACCGCGCCTTCCTGGCCGGCCTCGCGGGTGGAGGCGTGGGTGCAGGCGGCGGCGGTGATGTCTACGCGCATGTCCACATTCGACGAACTGCGCGTCACCGCATACGCCGGGTCGTCAACCGCCAACCCGTTGCGCTCGCCACGCTGATGCCCGCCCACCACCAGCAATTGCTCGGTGATAAACGAGGAGGGCAGGCGGTAGTCGTCCGTACCGGAGAACGCCGAGCCGTTACCGGCAGAGTTCACCACGATCACATCGGGATGCTCCTTGCGCAGCCAGAGAAAAAATTCTTCGAGCAATTCTTCATAGCCGCTCATGGCGATGCCAGAGCGCAGCAAGGAGTCGACGTCATCCCCGTTGACGTCTTTGGCGCCAACGCGATGGATGCCCCAGCTCCAGTTGAGCACGCGTACGCCGTCCTCCACCAGGTTGACCGACGCGGCGATATTGGCCGTGATGCCCGCATCGGAATCACGGTCGACGATCACCTCGAAGCCGCCGCTGGCCTTGTCCAGCCCGCGCAGGAAACCACTGTTGCCGCCGTCGTCCCAGCGCGCCGCGAGAATGCCCGCAACCGTGGTGCCGTGGCCGTCCGGCGCATTTGTGTCGCGCGCATACACGCAGGTGCGTTTGGCGGCACACGCGCCGAGGTAATCGGCGAAGTCGGCGGTGTCGAAATCCACCCCGCGCTCGATCACCCCCACGCGCACCGGTTGCGGCAGGATCGGCGTGTGACGGCCCGGAAGGCGGCTTTGGTAATAAGTCACCGCATCGAGAAAGCGGTTGGCCGCCCACTCATCGGAGTCCGGCGCCGGTTTGTCGGGTTTCTCGCGCGGCGTGGCGGCCTCGGCCTCTTCGGCGGCGGATTCTTCGACCACCACCGCATCGACGCTGGTCTCGCTGCCCAAACGCAACACCAGCGCATCGCGCTGCACCAGGTCCCTGGCGGGCAGGCGCAGCTGGAACAGGTTCAGCGGGGCGATACTGCCGACCACCGTCGCCCCATATTTGTGGGCCAGCCGCTCGGCTTCCTGGCGGCCGTCGTGATCTTCTTCGATCAGCACGCTGACCAGGTCGACGTAGGTGGTCAACCCGTCCATGTTCTTCGCCACTTCGCTGGGCTTTGCCGCCACCACGTGGCTGTTGCGCAGGCTCAGCCAGGCCGCGTTGCTGACGCGGGCGCCGTCTTCAAGCCACACGGGGCCGCTTTGGTAGTGGCTGCTGTCCAGATGCACGCGAAGGGTATTACCGTCACGCTGCACCGCGCTCGCCGGCAAAGCGGCGTTACCCAGTTTGAGCGTCGGCGTGGCGTCACCCAGGCCGCGAGCGGTCAGGCACCAGGCTTGCTGACGGTTTTCCAGCAGGTCGCCGCAGCGCTGCAAGTTCTGCAGGCGCAGCGGTTCCTGGGCGGCGGCGGCCGTGCTGGCCGCCAGAGAGAAGAGGGAGGCGAGGGCTGCGGTTTTCAGAGGCATGAGCCAGGTTCTTTGCCGGGGAGGTTGTTTCTCCGACTGCAACGGGGCCGGCTTCGTTCAGCGTGCGCCGAGCGCGGCCCCGCATCCTGTGGGTTACAACTGGAACTTGCTCACTTCGTGCTGAAGGCTGGTGGCCAGGTTCTTCAGGCCGCCGCTGGTCTTGAGCAACTCCTGCACCGACACGTTGTTCATTTCCGCCATCTGCGCCGAGCGCTCGACGTTGCGGGCAACGTCCTGGCTGGCCATGGTCTGCTCACGCAAGGCGAAGGAGATCTGATCGACCACCTGTAGCACTTTCTCCGAGCTGTCGCGGATTTCGACGATGGCCGCACCAGCAGTCCCCGCCGTTTCCACGCCCTGGCTCACTTCAAGCACACCACCGCGCATGCTTTCGACGGTTTCGCGCACGCCGGCCTGGATTTTCTCGATCATGATCGCGATTTCCTTGGTCGACTTGCCGGTGTTCTGCGCCAGCAGGCGCACCTCATCGGCCACCACGGCAAACCCGCGGCCTTGCTCGCCGGCCCGGGCCGCTTCGATGGCGGCGTTGAGCGCCAGCAGGTTGGTCTGGTCGGCGATGCCCTGAATCACGCTGATGATCGAGGAAATCTGTTCGGAGTGCTGGCCCAGCCCGGCCACCTGGGTGGAGGAGTGCTGCACGGTCCTGGCAATGCCGTTCATGCTCGACAGGGTATTTTCGATGACGCGCGCGCCATCCTTGGATTGTTCGCCCGAACGGCTGGCAAGCTGGTGCGCCTCATCGGCGTTTTCCGAGACGTGATGGATGCTCACGGTCAGCTCTTCAATGGTGGCCGCCATCATCGAGGCCGACGTCGACTGCTCCTGGATCGCACCGGACAGTTGCTCCGACGCGCCGGAAATCTGCTGCACCGACACCACCAACTGGTTGGCCGCTTCGCTGATCTGTTGAATCATTTCGCGCAGGCGCTTCTGCATGCGGTCGAAGGCTTTGGGCAGCTCGTCATGGCTGCTGGTGTCGATCACCGTATCCAGCTTGCCGTTGGCAATTGCGGTAGCGGCATCAATCGCCAGTTGCAGGCGCCCAGTGGTGCTGCGGCCCAGTGAGGTGGCGAGGATCAACGACAATACGGCCGACAGAAGGCCGCCCACGATCAGGATCGTCAGCGCCGTGTGCTTGGCGTCGATCATGTGCTGGCTTCTCTGCGCCAGCAGTGTGGTTTCGGTGGCGGTGATTTCAGCCAGGGTCGCACGCATGCTGTCCATCTTGGCCTTGTCCGCGCCGGAGCTGATGCGCGCGTCCAGTTCGTCATCGGGCAGGTTGTTGGCCGTCAGGCGTTTGCGCAGGGCGATGATCGGATCGACGTCCTCGGCAAGCCAGCGTTTTTGCATGTCGCCCAGGGTGGCCAGGCGCTGTTGCTGCGCCGGATTATCCGCAGTCAGGCGTTTAAGCAGGTCCAACTTCTCCGAAAAGCGTTTTTCGCCGGCAACCAGGGGTTCCAGAAAATTGTCTTTGGCCGC
This sequence comes from Calliopum simillimum, assembly GCA_951812925.1. Lineage (NCBI taxonomy): Eukaryota > Metazoa > Arthropoda > Insecta > Diptera > Lauxaniidae > Calliopum > Calliopum simillimum. Next base: position 1,378 of record CATOTO010000243.1, on the reverse strand, counting down.
GATGACGAAACCGCGCATGCCGGTTTCGATATTGATGAGTTGTTCCAGCGCCAATTGTGTGGCACTTATTACTTCATACGTGTGCACGTTACTATTTGTAGCATCTTCTACTGTCTCGAAGCCGATATAGGCGCTCCCCACCAATAACCCGATCAGTACAACGACTGCGGTGAAACTTGCATAAAGTTTTTGCGAGATGCTTAGTTTGCTGAACATGATGTTCGGTCCTGAAACGTGCCTATCCGTGGCATGTATATTGGGATTTTTTTATGTGTTTCGGGCAGGGATTAGGGGCTCCGTAATTAACTATCGGCCGTGCTGTTATTAACTTTAGAGGCGGCCTGGATACTTCGATAGTTCACTAAAAATTTTTACGTGTTGTTCATTGACTGCATAAGACGCCTCTCGCCGCAACGGGAGAGGCGCCTGAAAGGGATGACTTACCGAGCAATCATCCCGGCAGCCTGTTCGGTGGCTTCAGTGGTGCGCGTTGCCAGCTTGCGCACCTCATCGGCCACCACTGCGAAACCACGCCCGGCCTCGCCGGCACGCGCCGCTTCAATCGCGGCATTGAGCGCCAGCAGGTTGGTCTGGCTGGCGATGCTCTGGATCGTCCCGACAATCTGCGACAACTGCGCAATGTTGGTTTCCAGCGTGCGCTGGTGTTCACCCCTCCGCTGCGCGCAACGCTTGCTGCTCATGCTGCAGGTGCACATCCACCAGCGCGCCCACCACGCGCAATGGTGCGCCCTGGGGATCGCGGCGCGTCTGACCGCGGGCGCGGAACCAGCGGTATTCGCCACTTTTCATCTTCAACCGGTATTCGATATCAAACGGCGTGTGTCCTGACTTGTCATTGAGGTGCGCGCCAAACGCATTCAGGCTGCGCTCCTTGTCATCCGGGTGCAGCCGGGAGGCCCAGCTGTCCAGCACATCGGGAAACTCTTGCACCGTTTCAAAACCCAGCAGGCGCCGAAACTGAGGCGACCACCAGAAGGGGTTCTTCGGGTTCACCGGGTCGCCGGCAATCACCTCCATGTCCCACAAACCGTCGGACAGCATCTCCCGGGCCAGTTCGAAGCGAGTGATGATCACGTCGTGCTCCTGATCGCGCTGCAACTGATCATGAATATCGCGCAACGCACCGGCCACGCGGATCGGCGTGCCGCGCTCATCGCGCAGCGTTTCACCCTGGGCGTGAAACCAGCGGTAGGAACCGTCCTTCATCGCCAGCCGATTGTTCACGTTGTACGGCGTGTTTCCCGATTTGTCGTTGAGATGCCGCGCAAACGCGTCGAGCGTCGCCTGCTTGTCCTGTGGATGCAGGCGGTCGGCCCAACTGGCCAGCACATTCGGGAAATCACGCTCGTTAGAAAAG
>CATOTO010000242.1:0-24055 GCA_951812925.1 Calliopum simillimum | reverse complement strand
AAACCTATGCTGCCTCACTCGCCCGCGACGCAGCCTGAGGGGCTTTCTCTGGCACCGGCACTGCCAGCGCATCCGCCTCAAACTCATCGACGTTAATCGAACGCAGACGGCTGGCCTCAGCACGCTGCAACACTTCAGCCTCTTTAGCATCAATCCAGCCCTGCTCCAGCGCACGCTTCGCCAGCGCATCCAGCCGGGTAAAAGAGAGGTGCTGCTTCGTCTGTTTGCACAGCCTGTCATGGATCACTTCTGCCGCCATCACATCCTGCAATGCCTGTTCCAGCTGACCGGCAGGGTTGTGCTCGCTGGGCGTCAGGTACATGCCACGGCCCAGACGGCTGCGGGTAGCTGACGGCTGTTGCAGCAGTTTTGCCAGCTGATGGTCCAGACGGTCAGACGGAGCAGGGCAGTGATGACCGCCTGCAAAAATAGTCATCCGCAATGCGCCCGCGACCAGACGGTTCGGGAAGTTACGCAGCAGATCGTCCATCGCGACTTCCGCCTGATGTAACGTATCCTGCACGCCCCAGTGCACCAGCGGCAGATCGGCTTCGTTGCGGCCTTCATCGTCATAGCGTTTCAGCGTCGCCGAAGCGAGATAGAGCTGGCTCAGCACATCGCCCAGACGCGCCGAGATACGCTCACGACGTTTCAGGCTGCCGCCCAGCACCGCCATCGACACATCAGAGAGCAACGCCAGGTTGGCACTGATGCGGTTCAGATGCTGATAGTAACGACGGGTGCCATCGCGGGTCGGGGTGGCGCTGGTGCGTCCGGCGGTTAAGCCCAGCCACAGGCTGCGCATGGTGCTGCTGCCGACATGACCGATGTGGCTGAACAGCGCCTGATCAAACGCGTTAACATCGTTGCTGGCTGCCGCCGCCATCTCCTGCAGTACGTAAGGATGGCAGCGAATCGCACCCTGTCCGAAGATAATCATGCTGCGGGTCAGAATATTAGCGCCTTCTACCGTGATGGCGATAGGCGCACCCTGATAGGCGCGGGCCAGGAAGTTGCTGTTACCCAGCATAATGCCTTTACCGCCGGCAATATCCATGCGTCGATAATGGCGCGCTGACCGCGATGGGTGCAGTGATATTTCACAATCGCCGACAGCACTGCCGGTTTTTCACCCTGCATAATACCGGCGGTAATCAGCGTGGCCGCCGCATCCATCACGTAGGCGTTACCGGCAATGCGCGCCAGCGGCTCTTCAATTCCTTCCATCTTACCGATTGAGACGCGGAACTGACGACGGATATGGGCATAGGCGCCTGTCGCCAGCGCCACACTTTTCAGGCTGCCGGTTGAGTTCGATGGCAGCGTAATGCCGCGACCCACAGACAGACACTCCACCAGCATCCGCCAGCCCTGACCGGCCATTTGTGGGCCGCCGATAATATAGTCAATCGGTACAAAGATATTATTGCCGCGTGTCGGCCCGTTCTGGAACGGCACGTTAAGCGGGAAGTGGCGATGGCCAATCTCCACGCCGGGCGTGTTGGTCGGGATCAGCGCACAGGTAATGCCAGGATTTTCGTTATCGCTGAGCAGATGATCCGGGTCGGAGAGTTTAAATGCCAGCCCCAGCACGGTGGCGATCGGCGCCAGCGTAATATAGCGCTTGTTCCAGGTCAGCCGCATGCCCAGCACCTGCTGACCCTGCCACTCGCCCATGCAGACCACGCCGGTATCGGGGATGGCTCCGGCATCTGAGCCCGCTTCCGGACTGGTCAGCGCAAAGCAGGGGATCTCATCGCCGCGTGCCAGCCGGGGTAAATAGTGATTTTTCTGCTCTTCAGTGCCGTAGTGTTGCAGCAGTTCGCCCGGACCTAATGAGTTAGGCACCCCGACGGTAATCGCCAGAATCCCGGAGACGCCCGACAGTTTTTGCAGCACGCAGGCCTGCGCATAGGCGGAGAAATCGAGTCCGCCATACTCTTTTTTGATAATCATCGCGAAGAAACGATGCTCTTTCAGATAAGCCCAGAGTTCCGGCGGCATATCGGCCAGCTCATGGGTGATCTGGAAATCATTGGCCATGCGGCACGCTTCTTCAACCGGACCATTAAGAAAAGCCTGCTCGTCGGCAGTCAGGCGCGGCTGCGGATAGTTGTGCAGCTTCTGCCAGTCTGGTTTGCCCTGAAACAGATCACCTTCCCACCAGGTGGTGCCCGCATCGATCGCTTCTTTTTCGGTGCGTGACATCGGCGGCATCACCTGCTGGAAGCGCTGAAACATCGGCTTTGAAAACAGGCTGCGGCGCAATGACGGCAGGTTGAACGGCAGCAGGATGATCGCCAGCGGCAACAGTAACCATGGCGTCCAGAGGTGAGCAAAAGCCATCGCAGCAGTCCACAGCAGCAGAATCGCGCTGCTGAGCCGCAACGACAGGCGGTGATAGAACAGGGCGCCAATCAGCGCCACCGTGGCAAGTATCGAGACAACCATCATAATGAACCGCTCCAAGTAGTAAGAGGTCTGACCTGTTATGTAGAGAGGTTTAGAGCAGTTGGGTTGATTTATCAATTTGTTTACATCGCAATTACAACCTGCCTCACAAAAACCGATTTCTGTCCATTTTTGCATCACCCGCTGCAGCGATAATCGCCGCCACTGCCTGGCCAGCCATGGCATGACGCTTTGCGCTGACCGGCCATTCCGTTAAACTTGCTGCGATTAACCTCTCCTAAAAAAGGACATCCCTATGTACCAGGACATTATCCGCTCTGAGCTTAATGAAGCTGCTGATACGCTGAATAAATTCCTCAGCGACGAGGCCAATATCCATGCGATCCAGCGTGCTGCGGTGCTGCTGGCTGACAGCTTTAAGGCGGGCGGCAAGGTGCTTTCCTGCGGTAACGGCGGTTCACATTGCGATGCGATGCATTTCGCTGAAGAGCTGACCGGTCGCTACCGCGAAAATCGTCCTGGCTATCCGGCGATTGCCATCTCTGATGTCAGCCATCTCTCTTGCGTCAGTAATGATTTTGGTTATGACTATGTCTTTTCACGCTATGTGGAAGCGGTAGGGCGTCCGGGCGATGTGCTGCTGGGCCTCTCAACTTCCGGTAACTCTGCCAATATCATTAAAGCGATTGAAGCTGCCCGTGCGCAGGGGATGAAAGTGATCACCCTGACCGGTAAAGATGGCGGTAAGATGGCAGGCAGTGCCGACATTGAAATCAGGGTGCCACACTTTGGTTATGCCGATCGCATCCAGGAGATCCACATTAAAGTGATCCACATCCTGATGCTGCTGATCGAAAAAGAGATGGTGAAGTAACTGCGCTGGCCTCCCGCCTGACGGGAGGCCGCTTACTCTAAGGCGGTGGCTATGTGCGAATTGCTCGGGATGAGCGCCAATGTTCCCACGGATATCTGTTTCAGCTTTACCGGTCTGGTTCAGCGTGGCGGTGGAACCGGGCCTCACAAAGATGGCTGGGGCATTACCTTCTACGAAGATAAAGGTTGTCGTACGTTTAAAGATCCGCTGCCGAGCTTTAACTCGCCGATTGCGCGTCTGGTGCAGGAGTATCCGATCAAATCGCATTCGGTGGTGGCGCACATCCGCCAGGCGAATCGCGGGCAGGTGTCGCTGGAAAATACCCACCCGTTTACCCGTGAGTTGTGGGGCCGTAACTGGACCTATGCGCACAACGGGCAGCTCAGGGGCTATCGGCAGCTGGAGACCGGCACATTCCGGCCAGTAGGCGAAACGGACAGCGAGAAGGCGTTCTGCTGGATCCTGCATCAGCTGGCGACGCGCTATCCACGTACGCCAGGCAACTGGCCTGCGGTATTCCGTTTTATCGGGGAGCTTGCCGGCACGTTGCGGCAGAAGGGCGTGTTTAACATGCTGCTGTCAGACGGCCGTTATCTGATGGCCTTTTGCTCCACCAATCTTTACTGGATCACCCGTCGCGCACCCTTTGGCCGAGCGCAGTTACTGGATCAGGATGTGGAGGTCGATTTTCAGCAGCACACCACGCCGCATGACGTGGTGACGGTGATTGCTACGCAGCCACTGACGGCCAATGAAACCTGGCAGCGGATCGTGCCAGGTGAATGGGCGTTATTCTGCCTTGGAGAGCGCCAGGAATGAACGTGAAGCCGCTTCGGGACTGGCTAAAACCGGTGCCGGGCTGCTGTTCATCACATATTTACCGCTGGCGACATTAACCATCGGCGGCTGATGATATTTAGCAAAGTAAGCGTATCCCGGCTGCAGCTGCTGCCAGAAACTGGCATAGGTGGAGTAGCGGTGACGCTGCATATTGCTGTCGGTCATGCGGAATGGATAGATGCTGATGCTGATATCCTGCTGGCCGTTACGCAGTGCGGCATTCACATAGGTAAAAATCTCATCCATATAGGCGTTAGTCATGGCATAGCAGCCAATCGACTTACAGTCGCCATGAATCATCAGGTAATTGCCGCTGTAGCCCTGATTACGATCGTACTGATTCGGAAAGCCGATGTTGATCGCGCGATAAAACCGGCTATCCGGCTTCAGCTGATTCAGCTTCACGTTGTAAAAACCTTCCGGGCTTTTGAAATCGCCTTCACGGCGTTTCGGGCCGAGGCCGCCAGAAAAGTTACAGATGCGGTAGGTGTCCAGCAGGCGGTATTCGTTACCGATTTTGCCGTAGAGTTCGAGCGTGCGTTCTTCCTTGAAGATCTGGATATAGACCGGGGTGCCAAGTAACTGCTTCTTTAATTCTTTGCTGACCGGTGCCGTTGAGACGGGTTCGGGTGTCATTGCCATGCTGAGGGCTGGCAGTAAAATCATCGCAAACAGGAGTGCGATTTTGCCCATGCTGTGTGTACCTTGAGGTGAAGAGAACATGACGCAAAATGTGCGTCTCTGTTTGCATTATCGGAACTGTCCGCTACCGCAGCGCAACATTAAACATTGTCTGTTTTTTTAGCAAGACGGGCGTCAGCCAAATTCGCGATTTACTGAAGGATATTCGGCCAGAAATTTGTAAACTTTAATCGTCAGCGCGACAAATATTGCAGTTACCCCTGCCAACTGTATACTTATCCAGTGCCGGAGGGGGTATGCGTAAAATCATTCATGTCGATATGGACTGCTTCTATGCCGCGGTGGAGATGCGTGATAATCCCCAGCTGCGCGACATCCCGATCGCCATTGGTGGCAGCCGCGAGCGTCGCGGCGTGATCAGCACCGCCAACTATCCGGCGCGCAAATTTGGCGTGCGCAGCGCGATGCCAACCGGCATGGCCCTCAAGTTATGCCCGCATCTGCGTCTGCTGCCAGGACGCTTTGACGCCTATAAAGAAGCCTCCGCGCAGATCCGCGACATCTTTACCCGCTATACGCCGCTGATTGAACCGCTCTCCCTCGATGAAGCTTACCTGGATGTCACCGACAGCCCCCACTGTCACGGCTCTGCCACACTGATGGCGCAGGCGATCCGTGCCACCATCTACCGTGAAACCGGGCTTACCGCCTCAGCGGGCATCGCCCCGATTAAATTTCTGGCGAAGATCGCCTCTGACCTGAATAAGCCGGACGGCCAGTTCGTGATTACCCCGCCGGAGATGTCCGGTTTTCTGCTGACTCTGCCGCTGGCGAAGATCCCTGGCGTCGGCAAGGTCTCGGCCAAAAAGCTGGAAGAGATGGGGCTGGTAACCTGTGGCGACGTGCAGAAGGCGGACTTAGCGCTGCTGTTAAAGCGCTTTGGCAAGTTTGGCCGGGTGCTGTGGGAGCGCAGTAATGGCATTGATGACCGCAGCGTGATCGTTGAGCGCGAGCGTAAATCGCTGGGGGTTGAACGGACGCTGGCGGAAGATATCAGCGACTGGGATGCCTGCCTGGAAATTATCGATTTTCTCTACGCCGAACTGGATCGCCGGCTGACGCAGATCCGACCTGACAAGCAGGTGGCGCGTCAGGGCGTCAAACTGAAGTTCAGTGATTTTCAGCAGACGACCCAGGAGCATATCTGGCCGGTGCTGAATAAAGAGGACATGATTGCCATCGCCCGTAAAACCTGGGATGAGCGTCGTGCCGGGCGCGGCGTGCGGGCTGGTGGGATTACATGTGACTATGGTGGATCCCCAGCTGGAGCGTCAGCTGCTGCTGGGTCTGTAACCGTCAGCCTCACCGACCGGCAAGGCTGACATCCGATTACTTCTTATATTTCGCCGCCAGGGTCGCAAACCACGGGGCAACGAAATCCTCATTGCTGCCCCAGCCCGGAATGATCTTGTTCAGCGACGCGACGTTCACCGCGCCAGGCTGGCTGTTAAGCTGCTGCTGAGAGATCGATGCCGCTTTAAACTGATAAGTCGCTGGCGTCTCTTCACCGGCAATTTTCTTCGCCACCAGACGCATATTCACCGCGCCAATAGTTTTAGGATCCACCGCTACCGTCTGCACCCACGGGCTGTTTTTCTCGCGCATCAGCTGCAAATCCTGGTTCGAAACATCAATGCTGTAGAGTTTGATCTCGGTACGGCCATTCTCCTGCAGCGCTTTGTAAGCGCCCTGGCTGAAGGCGTCCCAGGCACCCCAGATGGCGTCGATTTTGCCTTTCGGGTATTTCGCCAGAATCGCGCCAATTTTATTGGCGGTGTCGCCCTGAACGTCAGTTGAAACCGCACCAATCGACTCAAGCTGATGAATGCCCGGATTCTCTTTCAGCAGTTTTTCATACACCACCTGACGGCGTTCCATCGGCGGGAAACCGGCAACCCATAGCTTGACGATGTTCGCCTTGCCGTTGAAATCATGGATGAGCTGGCCCAGCGACAACTGCGCCAGTGAAGCGTCATCCTGCGCGGTGACGGTGACGCCCGGGATCGGGCTATCCACCGGCGTATCAAACACCGACAGCTTAATGCCTGCATCGGCAATGCGCTTCACCAGTCCGCTGGCGTAGGGTGCTTTACCGTGCGACAGCACGATGCCGTCATATTTCTGGCTGATCGCCTGATTCACGAAATCCTGGAAGCGCGCATCGTCGCCGTTGCTGAGAAAGGTGCTGACCTTGAAGCCAAGCTGGCGACCCTGCTGAATGGCACCGGCAACAAACTGGGTGGTGTTGTCATCGGAGCCGAGATTGCGGATCACCGCAATACGGATCGGGCCATCATGACTGGCGATAGCCGCAGGCACCGGCGTGACGGTATCCGCGAAGGCGGCGCTGGCGTTCAGCAGGCTCAGGGCCAGCAGCGAGAGTGTTATTTTTTGCATTGTTATCAACTCCGGTAAACGCGCCTCAGCGGCGCTGGATATAGGTGATCGCCAGTGCTAAAGCCAGCACCAGCCCTTTAATAATGTCCATGGCGTAGTAGGGAACAGAGAGCATCACCAGACCGTTCTGCAGCACGCCGAGGATCACCGCACCGACCAATGTGCCCAGTGCATTCGGCTTGCCGGAACCCGCCAGTGAGAAGCCGATCCACGCCGCCGCGACGGCGTCCATCAGGTAGCCGCTACCGGCATTGACCTGCGAGGAGCCGATACGCGAGGCGAGAAGAATGCCGCCCAGACCGGCCAGCAGTGAGGCGATCACATACGCCAGCACCCGATAGCGGGTGGTGCGGATGCCGGAGAGGCGCGCCGCTTCCGGATTGCCGCCCAGCGCATACATCCGGCGACCATGTTTAGTCAGGGAGAGCGCCAGCTGCGCGGCGACGGTAACGACCAGCATAATGATGACGATGGTGGGCACCTGGCCGAGCAGGCCAAACGCCGCCGGAATGGTGCCTTCCGCCATATCACCGCTCGGCAGCACCATGTTCTCGGTGATCGATCCGCCAAAGCTGTAGGTCATCGCCACACCCTGAATCACGAACAGTGTCGCCAGCGTTGCCAGCATGTCGGGGATGCGCAGGATCACAATCAGAAAGGCGTTAAACAGCCCGACCAGGGTGCAGAGCGCCAGGGTGAGCAGAATGGCGGTGGTAGTGCCGAAGCCGTACCAGACAAACAGTGAAATCACCAGCGCATTGGCCAGCGAGGCGGTCGATCCGACCGACAGATCAAAGCCGCCAACGGTCAGCGAGATCGAGACGCCGATCGCAATCACCGTGACAATGGCAATTGAGCGCAGAATATTGATGATGTTGTTGGGTTCAAGGAAGCTGTCGGAGGCGAGACCAAAAGCGGCGATCAGGATCACCACCGTGAGCAACATGCCCCATTTATAGAGAAAGTCGAACAACTGGTGACGCCACGGCGAGGCTGTCAGATTCAGGCTGGTTTCTTTGCTGCTCACGCAGGGGTTCCTCCGGTGGAATAGAGCAAAAGCGTCTCTTCGGTGACGTCGCGCGCAGCCAGCTCGGCCACAATGCGTCCATCCCAGAGCACGCAAATCCGGTCGCATAAACCGACCAGTTCAGAAAACTCTCCCGACGCGTAAATGATGCCTTTCCCCTCGCGCGCCAGGTTATCGATCAGGGTGAAGAGTTCGGTTTTGGCTTTGATATCGACGCCTTTCGTCGGCTCATCGAAAATCAGCACGTCGGCGTTGTTGCGCAGCCATTTGCCTATCGCCACTTTCTGCTGATTGCCGCCGGAGAGACGGCGCAGCGTCTGTGCCGGACCGGTGGTGCGCACCTGCAATTGCTGGATAACCTGCTCCGCCCAGCGCCACGCCTGGCGATGACCAAACAGGCTCCAGCGCGAAAAGCTGTCGTCTGCACTGACGCTGAGGTTCATTGCCACCGACTCATCAATAAAGATCCCCTCTTTGCGTCGCTCCTCCGGCACCAGCGCCATGCGGCGACTGACGGAGTCATGCGGCGAACGGGGCTGCCACGGCTGGCCATGCAGTTCACCGCGACTGACGCGGCTTTTGCTGGCACCAAACAGCGCCTTACAGAGTTCGGTTTTACCGGCACCGGCCAGGCCTGCAATGCCCAGAATTTCCCCTTTGTGCAATCGTAGCGAGATATCCTGCAGCAGTTGCTCATCATGAAGACCGTCAATCGCCAGCAGCAGCGGCTGAGTCTGCTGCGCACGACGGGCCGGGAAGATATCGGTGAGCTGATGCCCCAGCATCTTCTCCACGATCTGCTCACCGCTCAGTGCCGCCATCGGGCCGGTTTCGATCAACCGGCCATCACGCAGCACCGTCAGCTGGTCACAGATTGCTTTCAGTTCATGGATGCGGTGAGAGATAAACACCACGCCGATGCCGCTGGCCTGCAGGCGACGCACCACAGCAAACAGCCGCTCACTTTCATGCTGATCCAGCGGGGCAGTGGGTTCATCCAGAATCAGAAAGCGGCAGTGGTGCGACAGCGCGCGCGCCAGCAGAATTTGCTGCTTTTCAGCCAGGGTGCAGCGCTCCACCAGCCGGTTGACGTCCAGCGCCACGTCGAGCTGAGCCAGCAGCGCCCGCGCCTGACGCCGAACCTCGCCCCAGCGATAGCGGTGGCCAGGCTCTGCCAGCCGATCCAGCAGAATGTTTTCAGCGACGCTGAGCTGCGGCACCAGCGCCACGTCCACTTCCTGCTGAACCAGATGGATACCCAGCAGTTTCGCATCACGTGGCGTACGGATGGAGACCGGCTCACCATCCAGCAGGATCTCGCCGCTGTAGTGGCTGTGCGCACCGGAAAGGATCGCCATCAGCGTTGACTTGCCCGCGCCGTTAGCGCCGGTCAGTGCATGAACTGAATGGCCGTCACTGCGGAAATCCACCGACGATAGCGCGGCAAACCCGCCAAAAGCGATGGAGATGTTACGCATCTCAAGGCAGTTTAACCCTGGCATGTCATTACTCTCCTGAAGAATCACTGGCCGCATTTTTTCCTGAACCTTCAGGCGCGGCAACAGCCGAAAGCGCATAAGCTAGCACGAAATCTTATTAGCCATCCAGACATCTGGACATAATGGCGGCTGTGACCAGCGAAGCGCGGGAAAGCGGCGGAATAACGGGGTAAAGGACGGAAAAGGCAGCGAATTATGCTGGGGGAAAGTCACAGGCATAAAAAAACCAGGCCGGAGCCTGGTTTACTTTTTTTGTGACAGAATTACTTTTCTGGCACCACATTCAGCAGGGTGGTCAGCAGTTTCCAGTAAAGGCCAACGCTTTCGATGTGAACCTGCTCATCCGGCGAGTGCGGCCCGGTGATGGTCGGCCCAATCGATACCATATCCATCTCCGGATACGGTTTTTTGAACAGACCACACTCCAGACCGGCGTGGATCACCTGAATGTTCGGGGTCTTATCAAACAGCGCGATATAGGTCTGACGGGTCAGCGCCATAATGGCGGAGTCCGCATCAGGCTGCCAGCCTGGGTAGCCGCCTTTCGCTTTGGTCTGTGCACCGGCCAGCTGGCCCAGTGAGGTCAGCATCTGCACCACATAATCGCGGCCGGTGTCGATCAGCGAACGGATCAGGCAGTTGATCTCTGCATGATCGGCTTCCATGGTCACCACACCGATATTCAGTGAGGTTTCTACTACGCCTTTCGCCACGTCGGAGTTGCGGATCACACCGTTTGGCATGCTGTTGAGCAGGTTCAGGAAGCGATCGCGGCTGTCAGCGTTCAGAGCATCACCCTGATGCGCCAGCGGCTCAGTGACCAGGGCGATGTTCGGCTCTTTGATGCCGTGCTCATTTTTGATGGCGCTCAGGAAGTGCGCCGCCGCTGATTTCAGCGCATCCGCTTTGTGGCTCTCGACCGCCACGGTAGCGAAGGCTTCACGCGGGATCGCGTTGCGCAGCGTACCGCCGCTGAAGGCCAGCAGACGCAGATCCAGTTCAGCAGCGTGTGCCGCCAGGAAGCGCGCCAGCAGTTTGTTGGCGTTGCCGAGGCCCATATGAATATCGGCACCGGAGTGACCGCCACGCAGGCCTTTCAGCGTCAGCTTCAGGGTCTGGAATTCAGCAGGCACCGCTTCACGGGTCAGCGGCAGGGTGGTGACGAAGTCGATACCGCCCGCGCAGCCCATGTAGATCTCACCTTCTTCTTCAGAGTCGGTGTTGATCAGGATTTCTGCCTGCAGCCAGTTGGGTTGCAGACCGAATGCGCCATCCATACCGGTCTCTTCAGTCATGGTCAGCAGCACTTCCAGCGGGCCATGCGTCAGGCTGTTGTCAGCCAGTACTGCCAGCGCAGAAGCCATACCGATGCCGTTGTCCGCGCCCAGCGTGGTGCCGCGCGCTTTCACCCACTCGCCGTCAACCCAGGGCTGAATCGGATCTTTGGTGAAGTCATGAACGGTGTCGTTATTTTTCTGCGGCACCATATCCAGATGCGCCTGCAGCGCAACCGGGGTACGGTTTTCCATGCCTGCGGTGGCGGGCTTACGAATCAGGATGTTGCCGACCTGATCGCGCTCACACCAGAAGCCTTGCTCTTTGGCCCAGCCGACGATGTAACTCGCCAGCGCTTCTTCGTGAAAAGAGGGATGGGGAATAGAGCAGATCTTAGCGAAAATATCCCACAGCGGCTGTGGAGAGAGTTGAGACAATTCAGACACGACAGGTCTCCTGTGTCAGTGTACCGGCGAGGCCGGACATCGCGAGTTTCCAGTGAAAAATCGCCGTCAGAGAATCTGACGAGCCAGGCCCGAGAATATCACTGTTTTCTACCGGGTGCGCTCTCAGACGCGCTAAAAAGCCGCAACCAGTGCGCGGGTGCTGGTTTTTAGTGCGTCAACTCCTTATAATCTCGCGCAACCTTTTCCCCGTTGCACATTTTTACGCCACCTCGGTTGGCTGGGATTTCTATTCTATGAGCGAAAAATACGTCGTTACCTGGGACATGCTTCAGATTCATGCCCGTAAACTGGCCCAGCGCCTGCTTCCTGTTGAACAGTGGAAAGGCATTATCGCGGTGAGCCGCGGCGGTCTGGTACCGGCTTCGCTGCTGGCACGTGAACTGGGTATCCGCTACGTCGATACCGTCTGCATCTCCAGCTATGACCACGATCATCAGCGCGAAATGAAAGTTCTGAAGCGCGCAGAAGGCGACGGTGAAGGCTTTATCGTGATCGATGACCTGGTGGATACCGGCGGCACTGCCCAGGCGATTCGCGATATGTATCCGAAAGCGCGTTTCTGCACCATTTTCGCTAAACCGGCCGGTCGCTCACTGGTTGATGATTACATTGTCGATATTCCGCAGGATACCTGGATCGAGCAGCCGTGGGATATGGGCGTGGTCTACATCCCGCCGATTGTTAAAAGCTGATTGATATGCATCAGACAACGCCCGGTTTTCCGGGCGTTGTGCTTTCTGTGCCTCGCACCCCGAATTGCCGTACAGTACACTTAGCCATCGCCGTTTCTGTTGCAGGAGAAGTGAGTATGTCGAGCAAAAATCTCAGCGAGGAGTTGTTCAAACCGCGCTTTAAACATCCTGAAACCTCATCCCTGGTTCGCCGCCACCATCATGCTACTTCGGATGTCCACTCAGCCCTGGATGGTGACAGCCAGCGTGGCTGGTATCGTATGCTGAATAAGCTGATGTGGACATGGCGTGGCCTGACGCCGCAGGAGATCAGCGAAGTGCTGGCTCGGATTGCCATCAGCAATGTTGAACATACTGATGAGACGCTGCTCGACACTGTAATCGGTTTTCGCGGCGGCAACTGGCATTTCGAATGGTGTAAACAGGCGGGTATCTGGCAGCAGAAAGCGCTGGAGGCCACCGACGACAGCGAGGCGGGCGACTACTGGTTACACGCGGCGCATCTCTACAGCGTTGCGGCCTATCCCTATATAAAAGGGGATGAGCTGGCCGACCAGGCGCAGACGCTGGCGAACCGCGCCTATGAAGAGGCGACTCAACGCCTGCCGGGCGAGCTGAAACCGCTGACGTTCGCCATTCAGGGTGGCAGCCCGGTTAACGGCTTTCTGCACATGCCGCCTGACGTTGAAGCGCCTTATCCCACCGTGCTGTTCTGTGGCGCGCTCGACTCATTACAGAGCGATCACTATCGCCTGTTCCATGATTACCTTGCACCGCGCGGCATCGCCATGCTGACCATTGATGTGCCGTCGGTAGGCAACTCGGTGAAATGGACGCTGAGTCAGGACACCAGTTTTCTGCATCAGCAGGTGCTGCGCGATCTGAAAAACGTGCCCTGGATCGACCATACCCGTGTGGCGGCGTTTGGTTATCGCTTTGGCGCTAACGTGGCCGTACGACTGGCCTATCTGGAATCGCAGCGGCTGCGTGGGGTCGCCTGTCTTGGCCCGATTGTGCATGCCCTGCTGACGCAGACAGCGTTACAGGATGAGATCCCGGATATGTATATGGATATGCTGGCGAGCCGGCTGGGCATGGCAACCGCCTCTGACAGTGCGCTGCGTACCGAACTCAATCGATATTCGCTGAAAACTCAGGGATTGCTGGGCCGCCGGACGCCGACACCCATGCTGTCGGGCTACTGGCAAAACGATCTTTTCAGCCCGGAAGAGGAGAGCAAGCTGATCGCTAACTCTTCGTCAGATGGCAAAGCGTTGCTGATTCCGGTGAAGCCGATGATGGCCAGTTTCGACAAGGCGCTGAATGAAATTTGCGACTGGCTGGAGAAGCGTTTAAAAAGGTAACTGGCAAAATTTACAGTATTTGCTACAACTAGTAGCGGAATTCTTCCGGGCTGCCGTTAAGCGAAACATGACATCCCCTGGCCGTCCGGAAAATCAAGGCTGTATAGCGGTCAAAATCTATGGAGATTCAGCATGACGTTACCAAGTGGTCATCCCCGCAGTCGCCTGCTTAAGCGCTTTACGGAGCTTGGGCCTTATATTCGCGATGGGAAATGTGGCGAAACCCGGTTCTTTTTCGACTGCCTGGCTGCCTGCGTTAATGTGAAACCGGCACCGGAACTGCGTGAGTTCTGGGGCTGGTGGATGGAGCTGGAAGCGCAGGCTGACCACTTTACCTATGTCTACCATATCGGTCTGTTCGATAAAGAGGGTGACTGGTCGGTGGCAACCATCAAAGGCAAAGAGAATACGGCGCGCGTGGAAGAGACCTTACGGAATTTCCATACCCGTCTGAAAGCGATGCTGAAAGAGTTCGAGCTGGATCTGATTCCGGCCAGCGATTTCGATGAGAAACCGGTGAAGCTGAGCGCCTGATTGGGTGTTTAGAGATTAAAGGGTGAGTTAAAACGTTTGCCCACAAACTGCTGACAAATCTCAAGTAGGGTGAATCTGGCAGCAACGAATAAGCTCAACACGCAGGGAACACGGGCAGAAGAGGAAAGCGTCCCGCGCCAGGGACGGCGCGGGCCGAGCGTGTCAGGGATGACGGATTTTGCGTCTTTCCGATCTGACCGTGTTCCCTGCGCCAGCTCGATCTCATAGCAGAGCGGGCCAGATGCTGTTAACAAGCAAAGGGCGCGTTGAAAAACGTGCCCTTTTTCATGCTCACAAATTCTGTAGCTTATGCTGTGCGGCATTAGCCTGAAATCAGAACTGGTAAGTCACACCCATCGCGACCACGTCATCGTTGTTAATCGACAGCGCGTTGTCATCATCCAGCTGGTTGATTTTGTAATCAACGAAGGCGGACATATTTTTGTTGAAGTAGTAGGTCGCGCCCACGTCGATATATTTCACCAGATCCGCATCGCCGATACCGTTTTCGATATCTTTGCCTTTGGTCTGTACATAGCCAATAGAAGGACGCAGGCCGAAATCAAACTGATACTGCGCCACCAGTTCGATGTTCTGCGCTTTGTTGGCTGCGCCCGCGACGGTAGCACCGGTGTTACGGTTGGTGCCGCTGATTGGTGTCATGTTGCGGGTATCGGTATAGATGGCCGCCAGGTAGACACTATTGGCATCATACTTCATGCCTGCGCCCCAGGAATCCGCACGGTCACCGCCGCCATAGGCACGTGCCTGCTGCTGGTTGGTACGGTCAGAAGAGGTGATGGCACTCATCAGGCTCACACCGGAATCACCCAGCGCATAGCCCAGTGAGGCACCGTAGCCGTCGCCATTCTGACGGTTGATGTCGGTGCGGGTGTTGGCGCTGGTGGCGTCGTTTTTACCCTGATACTGCAACGCAAACTTCAGCCCATCGACCAGACCAAAGAAGTTGTTGTTACGGTAAGTCGCCACACCGGTAGCGCGCTGAGTCATAAAGTTATCAGAACGGGCTGTACCGTCACCGCCGAATTCCGGGAACACGTCGGTCCAGGCCTCAACGTCATACAGCACACCGTAGTTACGACCGTAATCGACCGAACCATACTGCGAGAATTTCAGACCAGCAAACCCAAGGCGGGTTTTGTTGCCATTGTTGGCGTCGCTGCCCTCGGAGTTATTGACGTTGTACTGATATTCCCACTGACCATAACCGGTCATCAGGTCGTTAATCTGTGTCTGACCCTTAAAGCCGATACGGGTATAGGACTTGTCTCCATCCTGGCTGGCATTATCGCTGATGTAGTGCTCAGCTTTAACTTTGCCGTATAAGTCCAGTTTGTTGCCATCTTTGTTATAGATTTCGGCAGCCTGCGCGGCGGATGCCAGCGTCAGCGTGGAGAGGATCATGGCCAGTGTGCTTTTCTTCATTTGCTATCAATCCCAATGTGAACGCCGTAAAAAAATGAAAGTTTTTGTAAAGCACGGACTTTTTACCCGTCGGCGATGAACTTTTTATGACACTTTTCATGATTTCTTGTTAACCCTGAACTTTTGGTCTACGTCCTTGTCCGCGTAAATTCGTGCTTTTCCCCCGCTGGCTGTTGGCTTCCTTATCGACTCCTGTTAAAACGTCCTTTCGTAAAAATTTTTCACTACGGCAGGAAATATGAGTGGCAGTCAGACCTTAGTGGTCAAGTTGGGTACCAGCGTTCTCACCGGCGGCTCCCGCCGGCTGAATCGGGCGCACATGGTGGAACTGGTTCGTCAGTGTGCGCAGCAGCACGCGGCGGGCCACCGCATTGTGATTGTGACCTCTGGCGCGATGGCCGCCGGACGCGAACATCTGGGTTACCCCGAACTGCCACCCACCATCGCCTCAAAGCAGCTGCTGGCTGCGGTGGGGCAGAGCCGTCTGATTCAGCTGTGGGAACAGTTGTTCTCAATCTACGGTATCCATATTGGTCAGATGTTGCTGACCCGTGCCGACATGGAAGATCGCGAGCGCTTCCTGAATGCCCGCGACACGCTGCGCGCACTGCTGGATAACCACATTGTGCCGGTGATCAATGAGAACGATGCCGTCGCCACCGCTGAAATCAAAGTGGGTGACAACGACAATCTCTCGGCACTGGCGGCGATGCTCGGCGGTGCCGACAAGCTGCTGCTGCTGACCGACCAGCAGGGACTGTTCACCGCCGATCCGCGTAACAATCCTGAGGCTGAGCTGATCAGTGATGTCCATGTGATTGATGATGCGTTGCGTGCCCTGGCGGGCGACAGCGTATCGGGTCTCGGCACTGGCGGCATGTCGACCAAGCTTCAGGCGGCGGATGTCGCATGCCGCGCCGGTATCGATGTGATCATCGCCTCGGGCAGCCGCAGCGGCGTAATCAGCGATGTCATTGACGGCAAGCCGGTCGGTACGCGCTTTCATGCGCAGCAATCGCCGCTGGAAAATCGTAAACGCTGGATTTTCGGTGCGCCTCCGGCAGGTGAACTCACCGTCGATGATGGTGCGCTGGCGGCAATTATTGAACGCGGCAGTTCGCTGCTACCGAAAGGGATCCGTGCTATCCAGGGGAATTTCTCACGTGGGGAAGTGATCCGTATCCGCAGTTTGCAGGGCAGGGATATCGCGCATGGTGTTTCACGCTACAACAGCGACGCGATGCGGATGATTGCCGGTCATCACAGCCAGCAGATCAGCGAAATCCTGGGCTATGAATATGGCCCGGTGGCGGTTCACCGCGACGACATGATCGTCAGTTAAGGAGCGGACAATGCTTGAAGAGATGGGAAAAGCGGCGCGCGCCGCAGCTTACACCGTGGCCGATCTGTCGACTGCAGAGAAAAATCAGGTTCTGATGACCATTGCCGACCGTCTGGAGGCGGAAAGCGCAGACATTCTGGCGGCCAATGAGCTGGATTTAGCCGATGCGCGTCAGAACGGCATGAGCGCCGCGCTGCTGGACCGGCTGACACTCAATCCGCAACGCCTCGGCAGCATCGCCAGCGATGTGCGCCAGGTCTGCCAGCTGGCCGATCCGGTTGGACAGTTAATTGACGGCGGTCAGCTCGACAGCGGGCTGCGCATTGAGCGTCGTCGCGTGCCGCTGGGCGTGGTGGCCGTGATCTACGAGGCGCGTCCCAATGTCACGGTGGACGTCGCCACTCTGTGCCTGAAAACCGGTAACGCCGCCATTCTGCGCGGCGGTAAAGAGACCTGGCGCACCAATGCGGCTACGGTACGAGTGATCCAGAACGCGCTGAAACAGCACGGTCTGCCTGCGGCGATCGTTCAGGCGATCGAAAATCCCGATCGCGAGCTGGTGAATCAGCTACTGAAGCTGGATCGCTACGTCGATATGCTGATCCCGCGTGGCGGAGCCGGGCTGCATAAACTGTGCCGGGAAAACTCGACTATTCCGGTGATCACCGGCGGCATCGGCGTCTGTCACATCTACATTGATGAGACGATGGAGATCGAACCGGCACTTGATCTGATCGTCAACGCCAAGAAACAGCGTCCCAGCGCCTGTAACTCCCTGGAGACGCTGCTGGTGGATCAGGCGATTGCCGATCGTTTCCTGCCCGCCTTCAGCGCGCGTATGGCACAGGAAGCGATTGCGCTGCATGCTGACAGCAACGTGCTGGCGCAACTGCAGCAAGGCCCGGCATTGGTCACGCAGGTGAATCCGCAGCAGTACAATGATGAGTGGCTGTCGCTGGATCTTAACGTCAAATTAGTGGCGGATATGGATGAGGCGATCGATCACATCCGTACGCACGGCACGCAGCACTCGGATGCCATCCTGACCCGTAATACCCGCAACGCCGCGCGTTTTGTCCGTCAGGTCGACTCCTCAGCGGTCTATGTCAACGCAAGCACCCGCTTCACCGATGGCGGACAGTTTGGCCTGGGTGCCGAAGTGGCGGTCAGTACCCAGAAACTGCATGCCCGTGGTCCGATGGGATTAGAGGCGCTGACGACCTATAAATGGATAGCATGGGGCGACGATACGCTCCGGCCATAACTGCCATAATTTTTAACAAAGCGGGAGTCTTTCAGAGACTCCCGTTTTTTTTAGCTCCATTTTCCGGTCCAGTGAAAGATAGAGTTTTCTGCGCATCAGCTTAATTTCCGTTCCGGTCTCGTCACTACTGGCCATTATTCTGGCTGATATTCACGCAATTTTTTACGGAACATTCCTGAAAGCCGGGGCTGTACGCGGCCTGAGGCAATATTTTTTGTCCAGCCGTGGGCTGAAGCGGATAATGATTATCAGGAATGCTTGATAAAGCGGTTAGGTAGTAAACGAGCGGTAATATAAAATGAACTGGTAGCAATAATGAAAATAACATCCAGTATCTCTTCTATGGCTGATTATTAACTAATGGTTAAAAAAGAAAGTACAAGACAAGCTTTCACCGCCAGGCTGATAGCGGCCTGTGAGAGTGCCGGCATTGCCGGACATGGACGAAACAAACAGGTTGCCAGGGCTCTGCAGCAGCAAGGCTGTAAGATTTCAACGCCGGGAGTGTGGAAGTGGTTTAACGCGCAGTCAGTGCCGGATGGCGGCAATTTACTGGCTCTCAGCCAGCTGCTGGGCGTCAGGGTTGAGTGGCTGCAATACGGTATGGAACAACCTGCTGAACCGGTGACGCTAAGTGCGCTCACCGGTCAGAAGAATGTGTTTCGGATTGATAGCCTCGACATTGGTCAGCGAAGTGCTGCAGGCCTGCCCGCGCGTGATGAGTTTGTCGAGACTATCCAGGCGATCGAATATGGTCTGGATGAGGCGCGGGTGCTGTTCAACGGGCGCCCGGCGGAAAACATCCGGTTAATCGCTATCAACAGTGACTCCATGGCTGACACCTTTGCGCCGCGCGATCAGCTGTTTGTGGATATCAGCGTGCGGATGTTCGACGGCGACGGCATCTATATTTTCACCCTCGATGAGCAGCTCTATCTCAAGCGCCTGCAGCTGCAGCATAAGAAAATCGCTGTGATATCAGACAATAAGCGCTATGAAACCTGGTATCTCAATCATGATGACGTCACCAGCCTGAAGGTACTGGCCAAAGTGATCATGAGCCAGGCGCGACATTATCAAATCCTCGGTTAAGGCCACTTCTGCCGGTTTTTTCAGGAAGGCTGAAAAAAAAATAATCGGCATAAATTCATAAATTTAACCAGCGGTAAATAAAAAATTAACCAACAGTGTTTGATAAAGCATAAGAACCTGTTAATAATTTGGATATGGATGAACGAAGCAGTTCTTTCAGGGACGAGCCGCTCTTAAACAATTGAGGCGCTGCACAAGCGCGAATCATACCACCCCAAAGTTAGTGAACTTTGGGATGGGGTGGATGCGCAAAATGCAGCGTCGTCAGATGCCGTTTATTTCCCCTCGCTTACTTTCCACCTGACTGCTAATGCAGCCGGGCGGTAAGCGTGCGACCGTGATACGCGACATTCGGGCCCGTTCGGTTCGCCGAAAGCTCGCGCCTGCCACCCCATCGCCAAAGACTCATTCACAGGAGGAGTTATGGCGATAATTCACTATGGCAAAAGCGTTTTTATAGGCAACGCACGTACTCGTCGCCACCGGCGGCGCCAACCTCTCAGCAGCCTGACACAGAGCATCGACGAGGCCCTGAACTTCCCAACTGAAACACCCACCCTGAGACGTGCAGAGCAAATCTGCCAGCGTCAGGTCGCCCCGCGCGTTGACCGCGCAATTACTGCACCCCGCGTCACCAGTCAGGAAACACCCAGCTTCGACAATTGCTGTCTTCCGCACGTTCATCTCTACGCCGTGAGCTGAAACGCGCAGAAAACGCATTTTTCCGTTCCGGCTAACTCTTCGCTTTCTCCAGTTCTCACTGGGCGCAATTTGCTGAATTACTGTTCAGTTTTGCTGCAGGGTCAGTAAGGCCTTCTGCTGCGCCGTGCTGAGTAATGATCAGCGAGCGTTATGTATTTCTTTTCACAAGGCTGAGTTGCTTTAACCCGTCATTGAGGAGTCGTTATGAGCCAGATAATCGCAGTACTGAATTTTGAAGAGGGGTATGTCGACACGCCTTATCTCGACACGCTGGGCTTTCCCACGGTGGCCGGCGGCATTCGCATTGGACCCAAGGGGGCGTCTCTGAGTAATTACGCTTTCCGCGTGCCACGGCGCGTCGGTGATGTCTGGAAGCAGTGCATTCTTGAAAACAAAATTCAGGAGATGCAGGGCAGGGAGCTGCTGCGTAATGCGCTGGCGAAGTGCAACGACGCCCGCACCGACGTGCTGCTGAGCATGGCTTATCAGCTGGGCGTTGAGGGCGTCCTGCAGTTCAAAAACATGCTCACCGCCATCGTCGCTGAACAGTTTAATGATGCGGCTGACGCGATGATGAACAGCCTCTGGGCCCGTCAGACGCCGGGCCGCGCCAGACGTCACGCGGAGATGATGCGCAGCGGAACCTATGCGGTTTACAGGGGGTTGCTATGAGAGGGTTGATGTTTCTCACCGCCGTGCTGACGGCAATCATCATTCTGCTGCTGCTGCAGCGCTTTACCACCCTCCAGTTTGTCGCTCATGCCCGCCTGCTTTTCAAAACCTGGTCTGTCTGGCTTGCGTCGCTGGGTTCCATGCTCAGCGCCTGGGCGCAGTCGTTTCCTTCGGCCGCCGTTGATGCCTGGAGTGCACTGCCCGAAGACGTTAAAGCGATTCTGCCGCACAACTACCTCGGGCTGGTGGGCGCCTTCATGGTGGCGATGGGGGTGATTGCACAATTTGTTCGTCAGAAAAACCTGCTCAATGCGAAGGAGCAGTCTGAAGGAGCGAAGCCATGACTCTGATTACCACCTTACTGGGCGGCAGCTGGCACTGGATCGCCGCGCTGGCTGGCGTCATTGCGGCACTGGCCGCCAGTTATTTCGGCGGCAAGAAAATCGGCAAAGTGCAGCAAAAAGCGCGTTCTGACGTCGATAACGCGCAACAGGAGGCGTCCCGCGTCACCGCGGTGGCGCAACAGCAACAACATAACCGCGAGGAGGCTAACCGTGTGGCGACTGACAACCATAGTCTTGATGACGCTGCTGCTCGCGACAAGCTGCAGCAGTCGAAATACCACAAACCCTGAGCCGGTGGCGATCACCGACTCTGCCTGCGTACTTTTTTCCCCTCTTTATACCTACGGCGATGACGCGCAAAAAATGGACGTTCGTACGGTGCGCGCCATCAACACCCACAACGACATGTGGGACTCCCTTTGCGGCCATCCGGCTGCGGCTAAGTAGTGCGCTGATTTCAGCGCGATATCTCTATGATCCTGAGGAGGATTCTATGATCGAAGTTAACTCTTTTGCTGAACTGCGTACCACTGTTCCACCAAAATCAGGTGAAGTCGCGAGCCTTAAACGCTATTACGATAAGGACTCCAGCTTCCGTGGCGGCGCAGACTTTGTTGGTTTCCTCAGCACCACTCCGCTGAAAGATGATGGCGGTACGGTGGCGGTGGGTAACGGTTTCTACTGGAAGCGCACCATCAACGATCCCGCCGAAGTGAACATTCTGCACTTTGGCGCGAAAGGGGATGGCGTGACCGATGACACTGAAGCCTTTAAGCGGATGCTGGCATGGACACAGTCCTACAACGCCTATGCGAAAGCGATTCCGGTGCGTTTTCCGGGGGGCCGCTTCCTGATTTCACCCATCGATATCAGCGATACGGAGTTGTCGTTTTTTGGTCTGGCAGGCGATGATATCGAGCTCGGCTCGGCACCGCGCACCACCATTGTTTCTGATAAAAGCGCGAATACCGTGTTTAAGGTTAATGCGCGTCGAATCGTCATTAAAGGCATCTGCTGGCATGGACAGGCTAACGCCGGGACTGTCGACACCGCGGCCAAAGTCACCGTCACGCCTGAACAGTGCAGTAACACGCAGCCATTCTTTGAAAATACCATTGTCGGAGGCCAGATCGTCAATATCTTCTGCTTCAAGGCGCAAAGTACCGGGGGAACCGTCTTTAAGCTGCAGGATACGCTCGACAGTAAGTTCGATCAGATTTACAGCTCCAATACCTTTTCACGGGTGTTTGATGTCGGCTGGTCAAACACACCGAAGGGGAACTGGGACCACTCAACCGCCATTGAGCTGTGTAATGCCAACTTCCAGTCGGGCTATGGCGACGCGACGCTCTATATGCCACGCGTCACACAGGGGCTCATGCGTAACGTCTGGATTGAGCACACGACTAACCCAGGAGATCTGTCGGATGGCGGCTGGAACATCGAAACGCTCAACATTGAAGATTGCGGCACGCCGCTCAATCTCAATAATGCCCGCGTGGTGATGCGTCATATCAACCTGCAGGCGGGGGCGAAAATCACCAATGATCTGGCCGGAAGTAAGTGGTTATCGACCTTCGAATATGGCTATCGTCGGGATGAGAACTACGGCACGTTCATGACCGGTTCGCTGCGTGCCGGCTACTACAGCGGCTATAAAGTGGTGAACAACACCGATACCGACAACTGGTATCGGCTGGGGCAGCTCTATTTCCCGGCGCCTAACCAGCAATGGGTAATGGAGCTGATCGGGAAAGCGGATGCGACCACGCCCTCCGGCACAGCCGGTTCACCGGTAAATATGCCGGCTACAGGTAAAACCCTGATCAACCTCCAGCGACTGGAGACGGTCTGGGCGGATGCTTACCATATGGGTCAGCCTTCCGTGCTGGACATTCGTTATGGCCGGGTAGGGACCACCTATGCCGTAATCTGGGTCAAGCTGAGAGCGAACAGCGGCGAAACCATGTTCAACCTGAAGACGACGGGTCCGACCCGCTTCGATACCGGTTCCTGCTCGCTGTTCCAGGCTGATATGTCGGTGGTTACGGACATCACCAAAATCAGCAACCTGAAACCCGCTGCACGTTTTGGCATGCACAACGGGCTGGCGGGCATCGGGGCCAACGAAAAAGGGGTGGTTACGCTGGCTACCGCAGCGGGTACGCCGACCAATAAAACCGCTCCGACCGGTTTTGTGCTGATCAATATCAACGGCGTTGACCGTAAGGTTCCTTACTACGATTGATGATCGGCATGTTTTGGGCGAGGCTCCGGCCTCGCCCTTTTTTGATCTGACATTATCTCCGCTTCTTTTTACGTCGCCAGAAAAGTCACCGCTGCACTGTGAAGCCAGACAGTCTCCCTGACACAGCCTTTCGCCTTCATCCTCGTCAGCGGGCTGATTGCGATTAATTTGAATTACGGCTTGCGTCACTTTAAGAAGTGTGGCCTAATGAATCGTCGGTTTGATTAACAGACACTATCAAAGTAAGTAACCAAAGCAGTTCTCATCTCTAAGTTTGTCGCGAGACATCCCTTCTTTTTGAGTCTTCTCTTACGTTCTGATTAAAATCTGTTCTCAGGCCATTATGTATGCCGGAAGGCTCGATATATTAAGGATTTAAGCATGTCTAACAAAATTCGCGGTACCGTTAAATGGTTTAACGCAGAGAAAGGCTTCGGTTTCATCTCTCCTGCAGACGGCAGCAAAGATGTATTCGTACATTTCTCTGCAATCCAGGGCACCGATTTCCGTTCATTAGATGAAGGTCAGCAAGTTGAATTCACAGTAGAAAATGGCGCCAAAGGCCCAGCTGCTGCGAACGTTGTTGGTCTCTAAGGACTGAAAATTACTTTTAAATGTCCTCACTGTAGTGGCTCACAGTTTCGTACATCACATTTTGATGTTACAAGAGCCAACCCGCATGGAGCGAAATGCATTTTCTGCAAATCTGTCGTGGTTCAGGTGAACCTGGCAAGGATTGCAATTCAGAGTCAGCTTCGCGCTCTCTGATTAAGGCTAGTGAGCTTTATAGCGTTGTTGCATTTACAGTAATAAAAGGCTGCCTCTGGCAGCCTTTTTTGTTTCTGCGTTTCCTCCTTCTTAA
>CATOTO010000241.1:0-20325 GCA_951812925.1 Calliopum simillimum | reverse complement strand
GGGAGATTTTAACGCCGACTTCTTTCACTGCACCGATGATGCCTTCGGCAATCATGTCGCAACGAACGATTGCCGCCGAAGATGTTGACCAGTAACTGCTGCGACATTGGAGTCGGACAGGATGATCTTGAACGCTTCGGTAACGCGTTCCTTGGTGGCACCGCCGCCTACGTCGAGGAAGTTGGCTGGCTTGCCGCCATGCAGGTTGACGATGTCCATGGTACCCATGGCCAGACCGGCACCGTTGACCATGCAGCCAATGTTACCTTCCAGGGCCACGTAGTTCAGTTCGAACTTGGCAGCGTGCGCTTCGCGCGGATCGTCCTGGGACGGATCGTGGAAAGTCTTCAGCTTGGGCTGACGGTACATGGCGTTGGCGTCGATGTTGATCTTGGCGTCGAGGCAGTGCAGATCGCCGTCAGCCTTGATCACCAGCGGGTTCACTTCCAGCAGGGCCAGATCGTGATCCTGGAACAGCTTGGCCAGACCTACGAAGATCTTGGCGAACTGGGCAACTTGCTTGCCTTCCAGGCCCAGCTGGAAAGCCAGCTCGCGACCCTGGAATGGCTGAGCGCCAACCAGTGGATCGATGGTGGCTTTCAGAATTTTTTCTGGGGTTTCGTGAGCGATTTTCTCGATGTCCACGCCACCTTCGGTGGAAGCCATGAACACGATGCGACGGCTCGAACGGTCAACGACAGCGCCCAGGTACAGCTCTTTAGCGATATCAGTGCACGATTCAACCAGGATCTTGGTGACTGGCTGGCCATTGGCATCAGTCTGGTAAGTCACCAGACGCTTGCCCAGCCACTGCTGTGCGAAGGCCTTGGCGTCTTCTTTGCTGCGAACCAGCTTGACGCCGCCCGCTTTACCGCGACCACCAGCGTGGACCTGGGCTTTGACCACCCACTCGGTGCCGCCGATCTTGTCGCAAGCTTCTGCTGCTGCTTCCGGGGTGTCTACTGCGTAGCCCTTGGATACTGGCAGGCCGTATTCAGCGAACAGCTGCTTACCCTGATACTCGTGAAGATTCATGCTTTTTACCGTCTTCGTTAGGTACTGCGCATTCGGCGCTGCGCTCATTATGAGTGCCGCGCCACCTGTGACTGCTGCTTGCGCAACCTGCGGGGCTTATGGCCCGTAAAGCTGCACAAGGCTGCGTCCAGCGGATATTCCGCGGTGAGTCCTGCGCGCAAGACTCACGACGGGCAACTCCGCCGTGGTTTCTTATTATCTCGCTTAGCGCTTCTTGCGGTTGGCGATGTGGATGGCGCCGCCATTCACAGCCAACGCTGCTTCGTGCAACGCTTCGGACAGGGTCGGATGGGAGAAGACCATCATGCCCAGGTCCTCGGCACTGGTGCCGAATTCCATACCGATAGCGCCTTGCTGAACCAGTTCTGCAGCGCTCGGGCCAATCACGTGGACGCCCAATACGCGGTCAGTCTTGGCATCAGCGATGATTTTGACAAAACCACCGGTGTCGTTGGCTGCCATGGCACGGCCGGAAGCGGCAAACGGGAAGGTGCCGACGTTAACTTCTACGCCTTCAGCTTTCAACTGCTGTTCGTTCTTGCCGACCCATGCAATTTCCGGGTGAGTGTAGATAACCGATGGCACGAGGTCGTAGTTCATCTGGGTTTTGTGACCCTTGATGCGCTCGACAACCATGATGCCTTCTTCGGAAGCCTTGTGCGCCAGCATCATGCCGCGCACCACGTCGCCGATGGCGTAAACGCCAGGCACGGTAGTCGCGCAGTGATCGTCAACGTGGATGAAACCACGCTCGTCGATGTTCACGCCGCTGTCGGAAGCCAGCAGGTCGGTGGTCACCGGACGACGGCCCACGGCCACGATCAGCTTGTCGAAGGTGATGGTCTGCTCGCCGTCTTTATCGGTGTAGGTCACCACGACTTCTTCGCCGTTGACCTTGGAACCGGTCACGCGGGCACCCAGCTTGATGTCCAGACCCTGTTTGGTCAGGGTCTTGTAGGCTTCCTTGGACACGGCGGTGTCGGCAGCCAGCAGGAACGTGTCCAGGGCTTCCAGCACGGTGACTTCGGAACCCAGACGGGACCAGACCGAACCCAGCTCCAGGCCGATCACGCCAGCGCCGATTACGCCCAGGCGTTTTGGAATGGCCTGGAACTCCAGCGCGCCGGTCGAATCAACGATCACGTTCTGGTCAACCGGTGCCGGTGGAATGTCGATAGGACGCGAGCCTGGGGCCAGGATCACGTTCTCGGCTTCGATGACTTCGACCGAGCCGTCCGGCTTGGTGATTTCAACCTGCTTGCCGGCCAGCAATTTGCCGTGACCTTGCAGGGAGGTGACGCCGTTAGCCTTGAACAGCGTGGCAACGCCGGAGGTCAGGCCTTTGACGATGTTGGCCTTGCGGCCGATCATCGCCGGCACGTCCATGGTCACGCCGGCATGGTTGATGCCGTGGATCGCGAAACCGTCCTGGGCTTCATGGAATTTCCAGGAGCTGTCCAGCAGCGCCTTGGAAGGAATGCAACCAACGTTCAGGCAAGTACCGCCCAGCGCCAGTTTGCCTTCCTTGTCGGTGTATTTTTCGATGCAAGCAGTCGAGAGGCCCAGTTGTGCGGCCTTGATGGCGGCAACATAGCCGCCAGGACCTGCACCAATCACTACAACGTCAAATTTCTGCGACATGAAAATAGATCCTCTATTTAGCGACAAGCTTCAAGCAACAAGTTGCAAGCCAAGCTGATTTTTCCTGCAGCTTGCAGCTCGCAACTTGAAGCTGCTTTTATCAGATATCCAGCAGCAGACGCGCCGGGTCTTCCAGCAGGTTCTTGATGGTCACCAGGAAAGTCACGGCTTCTTTACCATCGATCAGGCGGTGATCGTACGACAGCGCCAGGTACATCATCGGGCGGATCACGACCTGGCCGTTGATGGCCATCGGACGCTGGATGATGTTGTGCATGCCCAGGATCGCGGCTTGCGGTGGGTTGACGATCGGCGTCGACATCATGGAACCGAAGGTACCACCGTTGGTGATGGTGAAGGTACCACCGGTCATCTCGTCGATGGTCAGCTTGCCGTCACGGGCTTTCTTGCCGAAGCCGGCGATGCCGCCTTCGATTTCAGCCAGGCTCATCAGCTCGGCGTTACGCAGTACCGGCACTACCAGGCCACGGTCGCTGGACACGGCGACGCCGACGTCTGCATAGCCGTGGTAGACGATATCGGTGCCATCGATGGAAGCGTTGACTGCCGGGTAGCGCTTGAGCGCTTCGGTAGCCGCTTTCACGAAGAACGACATGAAGCCCAGGCGCACGCCGTTGTGGCTCTTCTCGAACAGGTCCTTGTACTTCGAACGCAGGGCCATGACTTCGGTCATGTCGACTTCGTTGAAGGTGGTCAGCATCGCCATGTTCGACTGTGCTTCAACCAGGCGCTTGGCCACGGTGGCACGCACACGGGTCATCGGCACGCGCTTCTCGGTACGGTCGCCGGCGGCGAACACTGGCGCAGCAGCAGCCGGGGCGGCAGCCTTGGCCGGTGCGGCAGCAGGTGCGTTCTTCTTGGCTTCAACGGCGGCAACCACGTCTTCCTTGGTCACACGGCCATCTTTGCCGGTGCCCTTGACGGACGCCAGGTTGATGCCGTTTTCTTCGGCCAATTGACGCGCAGCCGGGGCGGCGATTGGATCTTCGCCACCTGCAGCCGGTGCGGCGGCAGGTGCAGCAGCAGCCGGTGCAGCAGCGGCAGCAGGCGCCGGAGCGGCAGCGCCGCCCTCTTCGATCGAGCCCAGCACCTGGTTCGACAGAACGGTAGCGCCTTCTTCGGCAACGATCGCGCCCAGTACGCCGTCGGCTTCGGCCAACACTTCCAGCACGACTTTGTCAGTCTCGATGTCGACGATCACGTCGTCACGCTTGACGGCCTCGCCCGGTTTCTTGTGCCAGGTGGCAACGGTGCCATCGGCAACCGATTCCGGGAATGACGGGGCTTTGATTTCGATAGCCATTATCTGTAGGTCCTTAAAATTCGGTTTCAGTCAGCGCGAAGGCGTTAAACAGTGAAAGCATCTTGCAGCAGTTTTTCCTGCTGCTCGGCGTGCATCGACGCATAACCACACGCAGGTGCAGCAGAAGCATCACGACCGGCGTATTCCAGGTTCAGCGCCCGGTTGTGGTTGCCGATACTGCGACGCAAATGATGCTGGCTGCTGTACCAGGCGCCCTGGTTCATCGGTTCTTCCTGACACCACACCACGTTCGTGAGCTGGGTGTAAGGCGCGATGATCTCCATGAGGTCATCTTCCGGGAACGGGTAAAGCTGCTCGATACGCACGATGGCGATGTCTTCGCGGCCTTCGGCGCGGCGTTTTTCCAGCAGGTCGTAGTAGACCTTGCCGCTGCACAGGATCAGGCGCGTGACCTTGGCCGGATCGAGTGTGTCGATTTCTGGAATAACGGTCTGGAACGAACCTTCGGCCAGGTCTTCCAGGGTCGAAATGGCCAGCTTGTGACGCAACAGTGATTTCGGCGTCAGCACGATCAACGGCTTGCGCAGCGGACGGATCACCTGACGACGCAGCAAGTGGTAGATCTGCGCCGGGGTTGTCGGCACGCATACCTGGATGTTGTGCTCGGCGCACAGTTGCAGGTAACGCTCCAGACGCGCCGAAGAGTGCTCCGGACCCTGGCCTTCATAACCGTGCGGCAGCAGCATGGTCAGACCGCACAGGCGGCCCCACTTGTGCTCGCCGCTGGTGATGAACTGGTCGATCACCACTTGGGCACCGTTGGCGAAGTCGCCGAACTGGGCTTCCCAGATCACCAGCGCCTGCGGCGTGGTGGTGGAGTAACCGTATTCGAACGCCAGCACGGCTTCTTCCGACAGGAACGAGTCGTACAGGTCGAAACGCGGCTGGCCTTCATACAGGTTCTGCAGCGGAACGTAGGTGCCCGCGTCTTTCTGGTTGTGCAGCACGGCATGACGGTGCGAGAACGTACCACGGCCGATGTCCTGGCCGGTCATGCGGATCGGGTGACCTTCGAACGCCAGGGTCGCGTACGCCATGGTTTCGGCGTAACCCCAGTTGATCGGCAGGCCGCCGACCTGCATCTTCTGACGGTCTTCGTAGATCTTCGACACTTGGCGCTGTACGACGAAGCCATCCGGAATTTCCAGCAGCTTGGCGGACAGTTCCTGCAGGGTCTTGAGGTCGAACGAGGTGTCGTGACGTGCGGTCCAGGTGTGACCCAGGTACGGACGCCAGTCGACGAACAGCTCTTTGTTCGGTTCCTTGACCAGGCTTTTTACCACGTGCAGGCCGTTGTCCAGCGCGTTGCGGTATTCGTCGATCTTCGCCTGCACACGAGCCTCGTCAACGATGCCGGCCTTGGTCAGGCTTTCGGCATACAGTTCACGGGTGGTGCGCTGCTTGGTGATCTGCTGGTACATCAACGGCTGGGTGCCGCTAGGCTCATCCGCTTCGTTGTGACCGCGACGGCGGTAGCACACGAGGTCGATCACCACGTCACGCTTGAACTGCATGCGGTAGTCGACGGCCAGTTGGGTGACGAACAGCACGGCTTCCGGATCATCGCCATTCACATGGAGAATCGGCGCCTGGATCATCTTGGCAACGTCGGTGGCGTACTCGGTAGAGCGCGCGTCCAGCGGGTTGCTGATGGTGAAACCGACCTGGTTGTTGATGACGATGTGGACCGTGCCGCCCGTCTTGAAGCCACGGGTCTGCGACATCTGGAAAGTTTCCAGCACCACGCCTTGACCGGCGAATGCCGCATCACCGTGGATGGAAATCGGCAGCACTTTCTCACCGGTGGCGTCGTTGCGACGGTCCTGGCGAGCACGCACCGAACCCTCGACCACTGGAGAAACGATTTCCAGGTGGGAGGGGTTGAACGCCATGGCCAGGTGAACTTCGCCGCCCGAGGTCATGACGTTGGACGAGAAGCCCTGGTGGTATTTGACGTCACCGGAACCCAGCTCGACCTTTTTCTTGCCTTCGAACTCGTCGAACAGCTCGCGCGGGTTCTTGCCGAAGGTATTGACCAGCACGTTCAGGCGACCACGGTGGGCCATGCCGATCACGACTTCCTTGGTGCCGTAGGAACCGGAACGCTGGATCAGCTCGTCGAGCATCGGAATCAGGCTTTCGCCGCCTTCCAGGCCGAAACGCTTGGTGCCCGGGTATTTGGTGCCCAGGTATTTTTCCAGGCCCTCAGCGGCGGTTACGCGCTCGAGCAGGTGGCTGCGTACATCGGCGGACAACACCGGACGGCCACGCACGCCTTCCAGGCGATGCTGGAACCAGTGACGTTGCTCGGAATCGGTGATGTGCGTGAATTCAGCGCCGATGGTGCGGCAATATGTCTGCTGCAACGCTTCGTGAATTTCGCGTAGGCTCGCTTCCTCTTTGCCGATGAACAGGTCGCCGGCACGGAAGGTCGTATCAAGATCGGCATTGGTCAAGCCGTAATGATTGATCGACAGGTCAGCAGGTGCAGGACGCTTCCAGAGCCCCAGCGGGTCAAGCTGGGCCGCCTGGTGGCCACGCATCCGGTAAGCCTGGATCAGTCGCAGTACTTCAACTTGCTTCTTCTCGTGCTCACTGCTCACGCTGCCGGCGGAAACCGGTTGGGCGCGGCGCTGGTTCTTGGCCAGCAACACGAACTGATCGCGAATTGTTGCGTGCGATACATCGGTGGCAGCGTTGCCGTCTGAAGACAACGTCTGAAATTTGGTGCGCCATTCTTCTGGCACAGCGTTAGGGTCGTGCAGGTAGAGCTCATAAAGCTCTTCCACATAGGCAGCGTTACCACCTGAAAGATAGCCGCTGTTCCACATGCGCTGCATCACGCTTTCTTGCATGCTTGGTCACCCTCGATTTGGGGACACCACCGGCGAAAACACCGAGTTTGCTTGCAAAAGGCCAAGTGCAGCGACCAAAACAAGCCACTTAGGATCACGCTGATAGTTCGGGTACCAACCCGAATGCCCCTGCTTGTCTCATTTCTTCAAAATAAGAGCTGCGGCTTTGTAAGTCGCTGCTCAAGTTAAAACTACGGCGCCGGTTGAAGCCTGCGCCGCAGCATTTACGGGCACAACGGTCCTGCCTTGTTACAACGCCGGTTACACGCCGCTTTGCAGCAGCATGTTGCGGATGTGACCAATGGCCTTAGTCGGGTTCAGGCCTTTGGGACATACGTTGACGCAGTTCATGATCCCGCGGCAGCGGAATACGCTGAACGGGTCATCCAGCGAAGCCAGACGCTCGGATGTCTTGGTGTCACGGCTGTCTGCCAGGAAGCGGTACGCTTGCAGCAGAGCGGCTGGACCCAGGAACTTGTCCGGGTTCCACCAGAAGGACGGGCACGAGGTCGAGCAGCAGGCGCACAGAATGCACTCGTACAGACCGTCGAGCTTTTCACGCTCTTCAGGGGACTGCAGACGCTCGATGGCCGGAGCCGGCGTGTCGTTCTGCAGGAACGGCTTAACTTTCTCGTATTGCTTGTAGAAGATGCTCATATCGACAACCAGGTCACGGATAACCGGCAAACCTGGCAGTGGACGAACGATCAGCTTGTTGCCTTTAACCACGGCCGACAGCGGCGTGATGCACGCCAGACCGTTTTTGCCGTTGATGTTCATGCCGTCGGAACCGCACACACCTTCGCGGCAAGAGCGACGATAGGAGAAACCCTCGTCCTGCTCTTTGATCAGTGCCAGCACGTCCAGCACCATCAGGTCCTTACCACCGGTATCGACCTGGAATTCCTGCATGAACGGCGCAGCGTCCTGATCAGGGTTGTAGCGGTAAACACTGACTTTCAACATGGCAGCCACCCTTAGTAAGTCCGAATTTTCGGTTCAAACGTCGGAACAGTCTTCGGCGAGAAGTTCACGGCACGCTTGGTTACGCGCTTGTCACCCGGGAAGTACAGGGTGTGGCACAACCAGTTTTCGTCGTCGCGGTCTTCAAAGTCTTCACGGGCATGAGCACCACGGGATTCTTTACGAACCTCGGCGGCGATCGCCGTCGCTTCAGCGACTTCCAACAGGTTTTGCAGCTCAAGGGCTTCGATACGAGCGGTGTTGAATGCCTGGCTCTTATCGTTGATCTTGACGTTGCCGATGCGCTGGCGCAGATCCGCCAGCTGGGCGATACCCTTCTGCATGTATTCGCCGGTACGGAACACACCGAAGTAGTTCTGCATGCAGCTTTGCAGCTCGCGACGCAAGGTAGCCACGTCTTCGCCATCTGTGCGCTCGTTCAGCGCGTTCAGGCGGGCCAGGGCCGCTTCGATGTTGGCGTCGGTGGCGTCATCGTATTCGATGCCGTCGGTCAACGCTTTTTCCAGGTGCAGGCCGGCCGCGCGGCCGAATACCACAAGGTCGAGCAGCGAGTTGCCGCCCAGACGGTTGGCACCGTGTACCGATACACAGGCCACTTCGCCTACCGCGAACAGACCGTGGATGATTTCGTCCACGCCTTCGGCGTTCTGGGTGATCGCCTGGCCATGAATGTTGGTCGGCACGCCGCCCATCATGTAGTGGCAGGTTGGAACAACCGGCACCGGCGCAACCACAGGGTCAACATGGGCGAAGGTCTTGGACAGCTCGCAGATACCTGGCAGACGGCTGTGCAGCACTTCTTCGCCCAGGTGATCGAGCTTGAGCAGTACGTGGTCGCCGTTAGGGCCACAGCCGTTGCCGGCAATGATCTCTTTAACCATGGAACGGGCCACGACGTCACGACCGGCAAGGTCCTTGGCGTTCGGCGCATAACGCTCCATGAAACGCTCGCCGTTCTTGTTGATCAGGTAACCACCTTCACCACGGCAGCCTTCGGTAACCAGTACACCGGCGCCGGCGATGCCGGTTGGGTGGAACTGCCACATTTCGATGTCCTGCACCGGCACGCCGGCACGCAGGGCCATGCCAACGCCGTCACCGGTGTTGATCAGGGCGTTGGTGGTGGAGGCGTAGATACGGCCTGCACCGCCAGTCGCCAATACAGTGGCCTTGGCGCGGATATAGGAGGTTTCACCGGTTTCAATGCAGATGGCGATCACACCGACGAATGCGCCGTCGGCGTTCTTCACCAGGTCCACCGCGTAGTACTCGTTCAGGAACGTGGTACCGGCTTTCAGGTTGCCCTGATAGAGGGTGTGCAGCAGCGCGTGACCGGTACGGTCGGATGCTGCGCAGGTACGGGCAGCCTGCCCGCCCTTACCGTAATCCTTCGACTGGCCGCCGAATGGACGCTGGTAGATACGGCCTTGCTCGGTACGGGAGAACGGCAGACCCATGTGGTCCAGCTCGAACACTGCAGCCGGGCCTTCCTGACACATGTATTCGATAGCGTCCTGGTCACCGATGTAGTCGGAACCCTTGACGGTATCGTACATGTGCCAGCGCCAGTCATCGTTCGGATCGGCGGAAGCGATGGCGCAGGTGATGCCACCCTGGGCGGATACGGTGTGCGAACGGGTCGGGAACACCTTGGTGATCACGGCAGTCTTGTGACCACCCTGGGCCAGCTGCAGCGCAGCGCGCATGCCGGCACCGCCGCCACCAATAATGATGGCGTCGAAGGAAATAGTTGGAATG
Organism: Calliopum simillimum; assembly: GCA_951812925.1. Classification (NCBI taxonomy): domain Eukaryota; kingdom Metazoa; phylum Arthropoda; class Insecta; order Diptera; family Lauxaniidae; genus Calliopum; species Calliopum simillimum. Next base: position 10,707 of record CATOTO010000241.1, on the reverse strand, counting down.
TTAGCCATGAATCAGATACCCCAAAGAATCTGCACACCCCAGACGAAGTAAGCGAACATCGCGATGCCGCAGACTGCCTGAAAGAGAAAACGGACTGCGGTCGCGGACTTGCCCAGCGCCATCGGCGTCAGGTAGTCGGTCGCGATGGTCCACATGCCGACCCAGGCGTGAGCGCCCAGGGCCACAAGGGCCAGCAGACTGAAGATTCGCATCGCATTGTGGGCGAACAGGCCGTGCCATTGCTCGTAGCCGATGCCCGGGTTTGCGACGAGGTATCCGATCAGGAAAATGAAATAAGCCGCGAGAACGACCGCAGACACACGCTGTGCCATCCAGTCATAGAGGCCTGAACGGGACAGATTCGTTACGCTGGTTACCATATCCAAACTCCTGCCAGAACGATCAGCACCACGGAAATGGCGATGATGATTTTCGAGCCCCGGCGGCCGCCTTCCAGCGTCTCACCGATGCCTGCATCCATGATCAAGTGGCGCACGCCGGCTACCAGGTGATACAGCAGAGCGGACAGAAGGCCCCATGCTACGAACTTGGCCAGCGGGCTGGTCAAGTATGCCTTCACCTCGGCGTAACCTTCCGCGGACTCCAGGGATTTGCTCAATGCGTAAAGCATGATGCCCAGGCCGAGGAACAGGATGATGCCGGAAACACGGTGCAGGAACGACGTAACGCCGGTGATGGGGAGTTTGATGGTCCTTAGGTCTAGGTTTACAGGTCGTTGGCTATTCACGGCTTTTTTTCACACTGAAGAGCCCCTAACAATCAGGGCAAAGTTGTTGGGGAGTGCGACTGGTCAGGTAAGCACCACCCAGGGAGTGCGACCCCCAATGAAAGCAAGCCCAAAAGCCCTTGGCGGTCGGTGGCCGAGTATAGACAGTTAGGCTACTAATGACAACGCGCACTCCTCACCCTAATAGTGGATTGCGCTGGCGGTATAAAAGGCGTAAACGGCAGTCAATTTCGACGAAAAAGTACGGTTAAAGCCTTCTGGAGCAAGACTTTAGGCAAATTGACATCTGAATTTATCTCACTATAGTGGTGCGGGCCCTGCGTGGGGGGCTGTCTGATGATTTGAAGCATAAATAGGAGGCCACATGGCTGACAAAAAAGCGCAGTTGATCATCGAGGGCGCAGCCCCCGTCGAGCTGCCCATTTTAACCGGCACCGTTGGTCCCGATGTAATCGACGTACGGGGCCTGACGGCCACGGGCCGTTTCACTTTCGACCCAGGCTTCATGTCGACCGCCTCATGCGAGTCGAAGATCACCTATATCGATGGCGATAATGGCATTCTGCTGCACCGCGGCTACCCGATCGAGCAACTCGCCGAACAGTCGGACTACCTGGAAACCTGCTACCTGCTGCTAAATGGCGAACTGCCAACAGCCGAGCAAAAGGCCCAGTTCGTCAGCACCGTAAAGAACCACACCATGGTTCACGAGCAGTTGAAGACCTTCTTCAACGGCTTCCGTCGCGACGCCCACCCAATGGCCGTCATGTGCGGCGTGGTCGGCGCCCTGTCGGCCTTCTATCACGACTCCCTGGACATCAATAACCCGCAGCATCGCGAAATTTCCGCGATCCGCCTGGTTGCCAAGATGCCGACCCTGGCCGCGATGGTCTACAAGTACTCCATGGGCCAGCCCATGATGTACCCGCGCAACGACCTGACGTACGCAGAAAACTTCCTGCACATGATGTTCAACACGCCGTGCGAGATCAAACCGATCAGCCCGGTGCTCGCCAAGGCCATGGACCGGATCTTCATCCTCCATGCCGACCACGAGCAGAACGCCTCGACCTCCACGGTGCGCCTGGCAGGCTCCTCGGGTGCCAACCCGTTCGCCTGTATTGCCGCCGGCATTGCCGCACTCTGGGGCCCTGCCCACGGTGGTGCGAACGAAGCCGTGTTGACCATGCTCGATGAAATCGGCGATGTTTCGAACATCGACACATTCATCGCCAAGGCCAAGGACAAGAACGATCCGTTCAAGTTGATGGGCTTCGGTCACCGGGTCTACAAGAACCGCGACCCGCGTGCCACCGTGATGAAGCAGACCTGCGACGAAGTGTTGAAGGAGCTGGGCATCAAGAACGATCCGCAACTCGAACTGGCCATGCGCCTGGAAGAGATCGCCCTGACCGACCCGTACTTCATCGAACGCTCGCTGTACCCGAACGTCGACTTCTACTCGGGGATCATCCTCAAGGCCATCGGCATTCCAACCAGCATGTTCACCGTGATCTTCGCCTTGGCGCGGACCGTGGGCTGGATCTCCCACTGGAAGGAAATGCTCTCCAGCCCGTACAAGATTGGCCGCCCGCGCCAGCTGTACACCGGCTACGAGTCGCGTGACATTACCAAGTTGGAAGATCGCAAGTAAGCACTTGCCTGGTTGTACCGAGAACGGCCTCCCTTAGTGGAGGCCGTTTTTGTTTGTGCCGACTGGTCTACCGCTATCTCAGGCAAGCCAGCTCCCACATTTAACTGCATTCCAAAGGGTGTATCCGGTCGGATGTGGGAGCTGGCTTGCCTGCGATAGCAATGGCCCAGACAGCACCGAACCCCAGGCAAAAAAATACCCCGGCCTTTCGACCGGGGCATTTCCTATCCAGCTACACCCTTAGTGGTTAACCGCCCCACTCGCCCCCAGGCCAGTCTGCGAACGCACAAACTGCGGGAAGTACAGCGCACGCTCTTTCTCCGCCGCCGCCGACTTGTCGGTAATGGAAAAGAACCAGATACCCACGAACGCGATGATCATCGAGAACAGCGCCGGGTATTCGTACGGGAAAATCGCTTTTTCATGATGCAGGATCGAGACCCAGATGGTCGGGCCCAGGATCATCAGGCCCACGGCACTGATCAGACCGAGCCAGCCGCCGATCATGGCGCCACGGGTGGTGAGGTTTTTCCAGTACATGGAAAGCAGCAGCACCGGGAAGTTACAGCTGGCGGCAATCGAGAACGCCAGGCCCACCATGAACGCAATGTTCTGGCTTTCGAACAGGATGCCCAGGCCGATTGCCAACGCGCCAAGGGCCACGGTGGTGATCTTCGAGACGCGAATCTCATCCTTGTCGTTGGTCTTGCCTTTCTTGATCACGCTGGCATACAGGTCATGGGACACCGCCGAGGCACCGGCCAGGGTCAGGCCGGCAACCACCGCAAGGATGGTGGCGAACGCCACGGCCGAGATGAAGCCCAGGAAAATACTGCCACCCACCGCGTCGGCCAGATGCACCGCTGCCATGTTGTTACCGCCCAGCAAGGCGCCGGCCGCGTCCTTGAACGCAGGGTTGGTGCTGACCAGCAGGATCGCGCCAAACCCGATGATGAAGGTCAGGATGTAGAAGTAGCCGATGAAACCGGTGGCATACAGGACGCTCTTGCGCGCTTCCTTGGCGTCGCTCACGGTGAAGAAGCGCATCAGGATGTGCGGCAGGCCGGCGGTACCGAACATCAGCGCCAGGCCCAACGAGAATGCCGAAATCGGATCCTTCACCAGACCACCAGGGCTCATGATCGCTTCACCTTTGGGGTGAACCTTGATCGCCTCGGAGAACAGCATGTTGAAGTCGAAGTTGACGTGCTTCATCACCATCAGTGCCATGAACGAAGCACCGGACAGCAACAGCACCGCCTTGATGATCTGCACCCAGGTGGTCGCCAGCATGCCGCCGAACAGCACGTACATGCACATCAGGATGCCGACCAGGATCACCGCGACGTGATAGTCCAGGCCGAACAGCAGTTGGATCAACTTGCCAGCGCCAACCATCTGCGCGATCAGGTAGAACGCCACCACCACCAGTGAGCCACAGGCCGACAGGCTGCGGATCTGGGTTTGCCCCAGACGATAGGACGCCACATCGGCGAAGGTGTACTTGCCCAGGTTGCGCAGGCGCTCGGCGATCAGGAACAGAATGATCGGCCAGCCCACCAGAAAGCCGATCGAATAGATCAAGCCGTCGTAGCCGGAGGTGTAAACCAATGCGGATATGCCCAGGAAAGACGCCGCAGACATGTAGTCACCGGCAATCGCCAGGCCGTTCTGGAAACCGGTGATCTTGCCGCCCGCCGCATAATAGTCGGCGGCAGACTTGTTACGCTTGGAAGCCCAGTAGGTGATGCACAAGGTGGCCCCCACAAACGCAACGAACATCACGATCGCCGAGATGTTCAGCGGTTGCTTTTGCACGGCACCGGTCAATGCGTCAGCCGCCCAGACAGCCGGAGCAAACAGCGAAGCGCCGAATATAGCCAATAGACGCCGGATCATTGCGCAGCCTCCTTGAGAATCGCATTGTTCAGGTCGTCAAATTCGCCATTGGCCCGGCGCACGTAGATGCCAGTCAGGACAAAGGCCGACACAATCAGGCCGACGCCCAGGGGAATGCCCCAGGTAATCGACGCACCGGGACTGATCTTGGCCCCCAGCACTTGTGGCCCGTAGGCGATCAACAGGATGAAAGCGGAGTACAGCCCGAGCATGATCGCCGAGAGAATCCAGGCGAACCTTTCCCTTTTTCTCACCAGCTCCTTGAAGCGCGGGCTGTTTTGAATCGAGAGGTAAATGCTGTCGTTCATTATTTTTATCCTCGCAGCACAGCTTTTTTATTATTGGAACATAGGCACTGTATGCGGCTCTGGAACAGGTTCCAGACGACCTTAGTAGTAGAGGGAGTGTAGCGAGGGATTGGGAGGGTGCAGAAACATTTGCGGGGAACGAAAATAATGTGGGAGGGGGCTTGCTCCCGATGGTGGTGGGTCAGTCAAAATACCTGTGACTGGCATGCCGCCATCGGGAGCAAGCCCCCTCCCACAAGGGGTTGCATCAAGGCTGGGGTTACTTAGCGGTCCATTCGGCTACGCGCTCAGGGTGCTTGGCCACCCAGTCCTTGGCTGCTGCATCAGGCTTGGCGCCTTCTTGAATGGCCAGCATGACTTCGCCGATTTCATCCTTGGAGGCCCACTGGAATTTTTTCAGGAAGGCCGCGACTTCCGGCGCTTTCTTCTCCAGGCCCTTGCTGCCGATGCTGTTGACGGTTTCAGCAGCACCATAAATCCCTTTTGGATCGTCCAGGAAACGCAGTTTCCACTTGGCGAACATCCAGTGTGGCACCCAACCGGTGACCGCAATGGATTCCTGCTTGTCTTCGGCGCGGGTCAGTTCGGCGATCATTGCGGCGCCGGAGCTGGCCTGCAGCTTGTAATCGAGGCCGTACTGCTTGATCGCTTCGTCGGTCTTGAGCATCACGCCTGAACCGGCGTCGATGCCGACGATCTTGTTCTTGAAGGTGGTATCGGTCTTGAGGTCTTCGATGGACTTGGCCTTGACGTACTCCGGCACGATCAGGCCGATCTTCGCATCCTTGAAGTTGGGGCCGTAGTCGACCACCTTGTCCTTGTTCTTGGTCCAGTATTCACCGTGGGTCACCGGCAGCCAGGCGGAGAGCATGGCGTCGAGTTTGCCGGTGGCAACGCCCTGCCACATGATCCCGGTAGCGACCGCTTGCAGTTTTACGTCGTAGCCGAGCTTCTGCTTGATCACCTCTGCCGCCACGTGAGTGGTGGCAACGCTGTCGGACCACCCATCCACGTAGCCGATGCTCAGGGTCTTGCTGTCGGCGCTGGCCAGTGTGGAGCCCATCGCAACTACCAGAGTGGCAGCTGCGCCCAAGAGTCGTCGCATCTTCATAGTCTTCCCCGAAAGTGCTGCGCCCGGCGGATGCCGAGCGACGTCAACCTGTTGTTATAGGGTGCACCGCGCCCCCATCACGCGCGTCGATCACGGTGGTACGTCATCAGTGGAGTGCTGACGCTTGGATCATCAACCTGAGCGGGCATTCGACCTGCTCTGTCAGCGACCTCGGTTAAGCAAGAAACGACATCACATAGCCAGTAGGACGATTTGTAGGATTTGTCGCCAAAATCCCGCCCGAACTTTGCATGTCAAAAGTATGCAGCCCCACTGGGACGGGACAAATCCGGGTAAGATGCGCGCCTTTGCCCCCCCCAGAAAAGCCGACCATGCCCGCGACCTCCCGCTTCCCTGCCCTGCCCTATGTCCTAGCCTTGCTCCTCAGCGTGTTGGCCCTCGTCGGCTATTGGTACGGCCTGGGCCGTTCCGTGGTGCTGCCGGACGTCGCCAGCGCCAGCCACAAGCTGCAATGCGCGTCCTATACGCCATTCGACAAGGACCAATCGCCCTATGACCAGCCGTTCACCCTGCGCCCCGAGCGCATGGACGCCGACCTGGCCTTGCTGGCCACGCGATTTGAGTGCATCCGCACTTATTCGATGTACGGCCTTGAGGCCATGCCGGCGCTGGCCCGCAAGCACGGCTTGAAGTTGATGATTGGGGCCTGGGTCAGCAGTGATCTGATCGCCACCAAAAAGGAAGTCGAGCTGCTGATCGCCGCTGCCAACACCAACCCCGATGTGGTGACGTCAGTGATCGTCGGCAACGAAGCGCTGCTGCGCAAGGAAGTCACCGCCGCGCAACTGGTGAAGCTCATCCAGACCGTCAAAAGCCAGATCAAACAGCCGGTAACCTACGCCGATGTGTGGGAGTTCTGGCTACAGCACCCGGAAATCGCTCCGGCTGTGGACTTCCTGACCATTCACCTGCTGCCAGTACTGGGAAGATGACCCGTCCGGCATCGACCAGGCCCTCCAGCATGTGGGCGATGTGCGCCAGACCTTCGGCCACAGGTTCCCTGACAAGGACATTCTGATCGGTGAACCGGCTGGCCCAGCCAGGGCCGCCAGCGCGAGGACGGCTGTGCCGAGTCGGGTCAACCAGGCGAAGTTCATGCGCGGCTTCGTTGCCATGGCCGAAGCCAATGGCTGGCACTACAACCTGATCGAAGCCTTTGACCAGCCGTGGAAACGCATCAATGAAGGCGCAGTGGGCGGCTATTGGGGGCTGTTCGATGCTGATCGTCAGGAAAAGGGCATCCTCGCCGGACCGGTGAGCAATGTGCCCTACTGGCAGGTGTGGCTGGGCGCCGGCGCAGTCATTCTACTGGCTGTGTTGGTGCTGGGCGGCCGCGTACGCAGCACGCGCAACGCCCTGACGCTGCCGCTGTTGGGCGCCGTCGCCGCGGCTTCCATCCGGCACCCTGGGCCGAGCTGGCCCGCGTAACGGCTCGCTCCACGGATGAATGGGCCTGGGCCGCTGTGCTGGTGATGTTGAACCTGCTGATACTGGCTCACGCGGCTCTCGCCCTGAGTACCCGTGAGGGTTGGCGTGAGCGTGCATTCGCCTGGATGGAGCGGCGGGCGGGCTGGCTGGTGGGGATGGCCCGGGTTCGCAGGCGCGGTGATGATGCTCGCCATGGGTGTTCGACCCGCGTTATCGCAGCTTTCCCAGCGCGGCGCTGGTGTTGCCGGCATTGGTGTACCTGCGGCGCCCGGTCAGCGGGCCGCGTCGGGAGCTGGTGCTGCTGACCGTGATCATCGGTGCGGGCATTGCGCCGCAGTTGTATCAGGAAGGATTGCGCAATCAACAGGCGTGGGGTTGGGCGGTGGTCAGCCTGTTCATGGCTTTGGCATTATGGCGGTGCCTGAGGGTGGCGCAAGGTCTTGAAACCGCTATCGCAGGCAAAGCCAGCTCCCACATTTTTAACACCGCGTTCACAGTGAGCAATATGTGAAACCCAATCAACTGTGGAGCGGGCTTGCCCGCGATTGAGGCCTTTCAGGCGGCGCGCGGCGCTCTGGACCAACCGCAACCCCGCAATCACCAACGCAAACAGCCGCAAAATTGGCGTTGTACAACACCAGCGCCGGCACTCCGAACAGCAAGGCCAACAGCGCCAACCCGAGTCCCGCGCGCCCTGGCACAAAGAACGCCAGCACAGCCGGTACCAACGTCAGCCAGCCCAGCATCTGGAAGTGAATCATCAACCCCAGGTTCGAACGCACCTGGCATTCCCAGCGGCTGGCCTCGTCGGCGCAAAGGCCAACCCACTGCGCATCTTCCACAAAACCATAGCGCGCGCCATAACTGGCAGCCAGCCATAACGACAGGGCCAATCAGCAGCAAAATCAAGGAGAAGCGTCGAGACATGGGGCACTCCGATAGGCAAAAACGGCGCTCAGCTTAATGCCCCGCCGGCCGATGGCAAGGGACATACACACAATTAGTGTTCACCAATGCGTGGCAAAGTGTATCTTCTGCCTGCTATAGCCCAATTCTGATGTAATTTTCCGACATTTTAGTGCCGAGTGATGGCACTTCGGCGATTACGTGGTGGTCATAGCCTGCGAAACTTCATTCAGTACCTTTTCCTCTTAGGGATCCAGTCATGCTCCGTTCCTGCGCTGCGCTGCCTTGCTGGCAGGCCTATTTTTGAGTGCGTCAGCACTGGCGGTCGATATCGACCAGGCCAGCTATGGCTACCCTTTGACCAACCCGTTCGAAGCGACCATCGCAACCACCCCGCCTGACCTTCGGCCGACCCTGCCGACCGACGACGAGATTAACCAGTCCGACCACACTCTGAACATGCGCCCCGAGCGCGAGTTCAGCCTGCCGGACAACTTCTGGGCAGTGAAGAAACTCACCTATCGCATCGCCAAACAGGACCACGCCGCGCCGCTGATCTTCCTGATCGCCGGCACCGCGCGCGCGGAGTCGACAGCAGCATCAACGAATACCTGAAAAAGCTGTATTACCAGGCCGGCTATCACGTGGTGCAACTCTCGTCGCCCACCAGTTTCGACTTCATCAGCGCCGCCTCGCGCTTCGCCACCCGGGCATCACCCAGGAAGACGCCGAAGACATGTACCGCGTGATGCAGGCCGTGCGTGCGCAGAATGCCTCGCTGCCGGTGACCGACTTTTACCTCACCGGTTACAGCCTGGGTGCGCTGGATGCAGCCTTCGTCAGCAAGCTCGACGAGACCCGCCGCAGCTTCAATTTCAAGAAAGTGCTGCTGCTCAACCCGCCAGTGAACCTGTACACCTCGATCACCAACCTCGACAAGCTGGTGCAGACCGAGGTCAAGGGCATCAACAACACCACCACCTTCTATGAGCTGGTGCTGAACAAGCTGACCCGTTTACTTTCAGCAAAAGGGCTACATCGACCTCAACGACGCCCTGCTCTACGACTTCCAGCAATCCAAGCAGCACCTGACCAACGAACAGATGGCCATGCTGATCGGCACCTCGTTCCGCTTCTCGGCTGCCGACATTGCCTTTACCTCGGACCTGATCAACCGTCGCGGCCTGATCATTCCACCCAAATATCCGATCACCGAAGGCACCAGCCTCACGCCGTTCCTCAAGCGTGCGCTGCAGTGCGACTTCGACTGCTACCTCACCGAGCAAGTCATTCCGATGTGGCGTGCGCGCTCCGATGGCGGCAGCCTGCTGCAACTGGTCGACCAGGTGAGCCTGTATGCGTTGAAGGACTACCTGCACGCCAGCCCTAAAATCGCGGTGATGCACAACGCCGATGACGTGATCCTCGGCCCTGGCGACCTGGGCTTCCTGCGTAAAACCTTCGGCGATCGCTTGACCGTCTATCCACTGGGCGGCCACTGCGGCAACCTCAATTACCGCGTCAAACGCCGACGCCATGCTGGTAGTTCTTCCGTGGCTAAATATCTTCTGCTGCTTGCCGCTCTGATGTGCGCAGGCGTGGCCAATGCGACAACAGCAAGGCCATGAGCCGATCAAGGTCGACGCCGATGGCTTCAAGGAACCGCTGACCAAGCTCAAGTTCAACCCGGGCCTGGACCAGCGCGAGTTCGAGCGTTCGTCCCTCACCGCGCTCAAACGTGTACGACCCGCTGGAATCGTGGAACCGCCGCGTGTATCACTTCAACTACCGCTTCGACCAATGGGTGTTCCTGCCGGTGGTCCGACGGCTATCGCTACGTCACGCCCAGCTTCCTGCGCACTGGCGTGAGCAACTTCTTCAACAACCTGGGCGACGTGCCCAACCTGCCTCAACAGCCTGCTGCAGCTCAAGGGCCACCGCTCGCTGGAAACCACCGGGCGCCTGCTGGTCAACACCACCATCGGCATCGCCGGCCTGTGGGACCCCGCCACCGCCATGGGCCTGCCGCGCCAGAGCGAAGACTTCAGGTCAGACACTGGGCTTCTACGGCGTCCCGGCGGCGCCTACGTGGTGCTGCCGATCTTCGGCCCCTCCAACCTGCGCGACACCGCGGGCCTGCTGGTGGACTACACCGCCGAGAACAGATCAACTCCTGAACGTGGCCGAAGTCAGCTCCAACCACCCGGAGATCTGGGCGTTGCGTGCAGTGGACCGGCGCTATCAGACCAGCTTCCGTTACGGTCAGATGAACTCGCCATTCGAGTATGAGAAGGTGCGGTATATCTATACGAATCGCGCAAGTTGCAGATTGCCGAGTAAACCGCGCCGATATAAAAAGGCCATTCGGACCGAATGGGCCTTTTTTATTGCTTTGAACCAGACAAAACCCAATTAACTATTTCGGCACAGACTGCGGCGCCATGCTTTACGGGGACATTGTTGAGGCTCGCGGATGGCCGGTGCTACCATGCGCAACCGCCTGTCCTGGCAAGGAAACCTCTGGTTATGAGCACCATTCGCGAGCGCAATAAAGAAAAAATCCTGCGGGCGGCGAGCGAGGAGTTTGCCGACAAAGGGCTTCGCCGCGACCAAAACCAGCGACATCGCCGCC